>PVKP010031242.1:0-27131 GCA_004027715.1 Plecturocebus donacophilus | reverse complement strand
TCAACCCTGGTGAATCTGACGATTATGTGCCTTGGGGTTGCTCTTCTTGAGGAATATCTTCGTGGTGTTCTCTGTATTTCCTGGACTTGAATATTGGCCTGCCTTGCTAGGTTGGGGAAGTTTTCCTGGATAATATCCTGAAGAGTATTTTCCAGCTTGGATTCATTCTCTTCGTCACATTCAGGTACACCTATCAAACATAGATTAGGTCTTTTCACGTAGTCCCACATTTCTTTGAGACTTTGTTCATTTCTTTTTACCCTTTTTTCTGTCATCTTGTCTTCCCATTTTATTTCATTGAGTTGATCTTCGACCTCTGATATCTTTTCTTCTGCCTGGTCAATTCGGCTGTTGAAACTTGTGCATGCTTCGCGAAGTTCTCGTGTTGTGTTTTTCAGCTCCATCAATTCACTTATGTTCTTCTCTAAGTTGTCCATTCTCGTTAACATTTCATTAAATCTTCTTTCAAGGTTCTTAGTTTCTTTGCATTGGGTTAGAACATGTTCTTTTAGTTCACAGAAGTTTCTTATTATCCACCTTCTGAAGCCTGATTCTGTGATTTCATCACACTCATCCTCCATCAAGCCTTGTTCTCTTGCTGATGAGGAGCTGCGATCCCCTGTAGGAGGAGAGGCATTCTGATTTCGGGTGTTCTCAGCCTTTTTGCACTGGTTTCTTCCCATCTCTGTGGATTTATCCACCTGTCGTCTTTGTAATTGCTGACTTTCAGATTGGGTCTCTGAGTGGACGTCCGGCTTGTTGGTGATGAAGTTTTTTCTGTTTCTTAGTTTTCCTTCGGGGGGCGCTCCTTCCCCACAGAGCTGGGCCTTCCCGGGTTCATCTGTGCTTGTTCTCAGCCTCAGCGCTTCCAATTGCTGTTCTCCTTGTGGGGATGGGACGAGCCGAGCCTGACCGTCCCGTATACTCTGCACCGAGATGTGCTGCGCTGGGGCACCGGCAAAACAGCCGCGCCGGCCAAAAGAGTCGCGCTGGCCACCCGTGTGGCTCCTCTGCCAGGAATCTCCCGGTCTGTGGGCAACAAAAATTGATCAGAAAGTGCGACGTCCACTCGTTCTCTGCGCTTTCCCTAGGAGCTACATTCCTGAGCTGTTGCTAATCGGCCATCTTGAATCTCTCCTCCAGAAACCTTCTTTTAAAGGTTATTTATTTATTTATTTTTAAGACAGGGTTTCACCATGTTGGTTGAGCTGTTCTTGAACTCCCGACCTCAAGTGATCTGCCTGCCTTGGCCTCCAGAGTGCTTGGATTACAGGTGTGAGCCACCACACCCAGCCTAAAGGTTAATATTTTAAACAAGATTATTAGTTATAATATTAGATTTTAAAAAACTATTTTCAAGATGCTGTATTTCCTTTTGTTTTTAAAAACATACACACACACACACACACACACACACACACACACACATATATATATATATATATTTTTTTTTTTTCTTTTTTTTGAGATAGTGTCTCAGTCTATCACCCTGGCTGGAGTGCAGTGGTGTGATCATGATTCACCACAGCCTTGAGACTTCCTGGACTCAAGCAATCCTCTTGTCTCTGTCTCCTAGGTAACTGAGACTACAAGTGTACACCACCATGCCGAGTTAACTTTTTATTTTTTGCAGAGACAGGGTCTCACTATGTTGCCTAGGCTGGTCTCAAACTCCCGGGTTGAAACGACCATCCCACCTTGGCCTCCCAAAGGACTGGGATTACAGGCGTGAGCCACTGCACCCGGCCTGCATTATTTATTTAAGGTCATTTTTAACAAACATATTCTACGTATTAATTTCTGCTGCTTATTAGGTAGCCAAACAAGTTTCCAAATATTTAGCAGTATACATATACAATCACACAAAGAGATGATTATATAACTTTTAGAGAGAGCAAACTCTGAACTTTTGTCAACGCTCATGTTTACATTTCTCAAAATCGCATAAGTATTTTCCTAGAGAGTAAATCATCTATTATTTCTCTTATCCTGCGATTCTAGATTATAAGCCTGACTAATGGTAGACAGCAAATAGAATAGATATAAGTGGAGCAAATATTTAATGCTACTATGTATTTTTTCCTGTTCCAGTTTCTTACTCCTGACATCTCACTGAACACATGAGCGGTGTTGAAATTTAAAATCAGTTAAGTTATATATAAAAGCATTATGTCAAATATATGGTTTGATAGAAAACTTAAGACCTTTGATAAAAGTTTGATGTATCAGTAGGGTGACTATAATTTACAATGATCTATTGTGCATTTCAAAATAGCTAGAGGAGAATAATTAAAATGTTTCTGACATAAAGAAAAAACAAATACTTAAGTTGATGGATATTTCAAGTAACACTGATTCGATATTTACAAATTATATGAATGTATTAAATTATCACATGCACCCTAAAACTATGTCCAACTATTATGCATCAGTAAAAAATATTGTTTTCAAAAACAAAAAATACAAAAAAACAAACGTAAATGGAGGCAAATGATCCTAAGCAAAAAGACCCCAAAACATCATGTTGCACACCATACATATGTACAATTTTTACTTATAAATGAATAAAATAAATGAGGTGTTTTAAACACACCAAGAGAAATTCATTTATGTAAAAATGTTGTAACTGTATACAAGAAGTTAGAAAGGAGCAGAACTCTCCCTTTGTAACTATGCTAATTTTCTCACACAAATGAATTGCATACGGGATATAATTAAATGTATGAAGGAAATTTTGGGGGAAGTTTTATCCAAATTCTACTTGACATTTCCTTGTTTTTTCTTGATGGAATCTCCCTCTGTTGCCCAGGCTGGAGTGCAGTGGCATGATCTCAGCTCACTGCATCCTCCACCTCCTGGGTTCAAGCGATTCTCCTGCCTCCTCCTCCCAAGTAGCTGAGATTACAGGTGCGTGCTAACATGCTCAGTTAATTTTTGTATTTTTAGTAGAGACAGGGTTTTGCCATGTTGGCCAGGCTGGTCTCAAACTCCTGAACTCAAGTGATCCGCCCTCCTCGGCCTCCTAAAATGCTGAGATTACAGGTGTGAGCCACCTTGCTGGGCTTCTACCTGACATTTTCAATGGTTGGTTGCATTTTTAAAGTTGCCTTTGAGAAAGTTGGTGCTATGATTTGGCAGTGGTTTGTTTGTCCTCACCAAAGCTTATGTCAAAATTTGATTAGCAATGTGGCAGTGTTGGGAGAACGAGGTAGGACCTAGTGGGAGGTGTTAAGACAATGGGGTGGATCCCTCATGAGTGGCTTGTGTGTTATTCTTGAGTTCTCACTTTCTCCAGACTGAATTTGTTCTCATGGTAATGGATTACTTCCGGCAGAGTTGGTTGTTATAAAGCTAGGACGCCCCTCAGGTTTCCCTCTTTTCACACGTGCCTGCCTCCCCTTTGACCTTCTCCATCATGTTTTCATGCAGCACAAAGTCCCTCACCAGAAGATGAGCAGATGCCAGAGCCATGCTTTTTGTATGGTGTGCAGAATCAGAAGCCAAATAAATTTATCTTCTTTATAAATTATCCAGCCCCAGGTATTCTGTTACAGCAAAACAAAACAGACTAAGACAGTAGGGTATTAGAATATTGAACTCAAAATGCTAAACATGGGAAGAATATCTTTGACGCTAAATACAAAACAATGGCATTCATTCAGTCATTTCACAAACATGAATTGACTACTGATTATCTCCTTCGTAGTTTACTAGAGTCATCCAAAAGGCTGCCAGGATGGCTAAATAGTAGAAAGGAGAGCTTCATTGGTAATACTGGTTTGCAAGCTGGAAAGAGAACATCCCCAGCATGTACCGAAGGTGCTCACTCTTCTTAGAGGAGAAGACAGGTTGGATTTTATGCCTAACAGAGCCTCATACATATTCAGAGTATCATACATATTCAGTAGGTTTGGAGGGAAAGCTTTACATATTTATGAGGGGAGCCAACTACATGTGGATTGAGTAAACATACATCCCGCGTTCACTTTGGGGCAGGGCTTTCTTTACATGGAAAGGTGAACTCTAGGACACAAAAGCAGTACGTGTTCAGCCTCTATAGGATGGCTGAGACTGGCCTAAGGTTTCTATTAGCTTATCAGAAAAAAAAAAATGTCTGTATGGCTGGTTCTGTGTCCAATCAGAGTTGTAGCTGATAGCTCCTATTGTTGGGGAGTTTAGCTGTAGGAATTTAGAAATCTGCCATTCCAATCAGGAGCTATAACTTTGTTTCCTTAACCTTTGGGTGCATCTTAGTTGACAAAGGGGAGTCTATTTCATTCTCTTAGATCACACAAGATTCTGTAGTGCATAGACAACTGAGATGCAGTAGGGAGAGCAACAAATACAAAATCATAAAATAACAGAGAATTGTGAAAAGTCGTGTAATAGACTAATGACCAATGTGCTATAGAATCAGAGAGTGGAATAAAAATTCTCTCTTATGGTATAAAGGTGTAGAGAAACAATCATAAGCATATTTGCACGTAACAACAGTGCCCCAAATACATGAAACAAAAACTGAATGAATTGAAGGGAGAAAGAGAAAATTCAACGATAATAGTTGGAGACTTTCAATAATGGGTGTAGTATATACTTCAAGTAGGTGATCTGTATGGTATGTAAATTGTATATCAACATATCTGTTTCATTTCTATTTTTTATTTTTATTTTTTAGGGATGGGGTCTTGTTCTGTTGCCTAGGCTGGAGTGCAGTTGCAGGATCATAGCTCACTGCAGCTTTGAACTCCTGTGCTCAAGTTATCCTCCCACCTAAGCCTCTTGAATAGCTGGGACTACAGACACATGCCACAACACCTGACTACTTTTCTTACATCTTCTTTTTACAGCAGGGTGTCACATGGTGAGAGCAGGAGCAAGAGGGTGTGTAAGTGCCACACACTTTCAAACAACCAGATCTCTTGAGAACTCATTCACTTTTGCGAAGATGGCATGAAGCTATGAGGGATCCTCCTTCATGACCCAAACACCTCCCACCAGGCTCCACTTGCAACATTGGGCATTACGTTTCAACACAAGATTTAGAGTCAACAACAAAAATAGTTGAGTGTACAGTTAACTATTTTTAAATGTACAGTTCAGCAGTGTTGTGCATATTCACATTGTTGTACAACAAATCTACACTCTTACAGTAGCATATTAAAAAATACAACAAATAGTATTTCCCTATAGATCACTACTTAACAATTTTATTTATTCTTAGAGGTTTTATCAAAATATGCCTAATTTCCACATGAATATCTTCCATTATTGAAAATTTGAAACAAGGTTAGAAAAATAAAGATTCTTCTTGAAAATAAATATACAAGTCATTAAAATGTTATTGAAGAAAATAAAGTTATAAATATTAATTTACAAATGCAAGTTTATAAAATTGCACCTTTACAGAAAGGATAAATGCTTGAGGGAATGGATACCTCATTCTCCATGATATGATTATTTGATGTTGCATGCCTGTATCAAAACATCTCATGTACCCACAAAAATTAAAAACAAAAAGTAAAAAAGAAAACAAAAAAACAAAAACAAAAATGGCATCTTGTATATGAGTTATAACATTGAGGTTTAACACACTTGAGACTGGTACTCTTTCTGAAGTATAATTTTCTTGGCCAATATGCATAATGTCATTTTTTGGCTCACTAAGATAATTTTTATAAATAGACATAAGGACATATCCTGTGTGCAGAAGTGCACACATAGGCTTGAGAGGTGATGCTATATTTTATTTTATGCAATACTATTTGTGTTGAAAGCAACAGATTTTAATATTTAATTTTTAGATAATAACACCCTCTAGTGAGATATTTATGTTACTTTTGTCTATTTTTACAAAGACAAAATTCACTAAGTCTCAAAAACAATTGTTTATTATTTTCAATAAGATATGTTACTTTTATTATCTTAAATTTGATGTCAGAAAAAGTTATTTATTAAATTTATTCCTTTTGGCATTATCCATTTTCATAATGACAAAGGAACATTTAGTTTTAAACCTGGAATTCAAGTCACAACAAGCATGTTAGACACTATAATAACTGAGACACTAAAAAAATACATCCTATCATAGTAACTAAATATCACAAGTGAAGAGTATGAAACATCCTAGGTCTGTGTGACTTTGAAAATGCTCTTATGCTAAAATTCTGGGAAAGCAAGTCTGCCTTGAATGGTGCTACCAATTAATGTAACACTTGCTTTCTGAGTATTTTTATTGTTGTTTTGTACTTTTAAATCTTCAGGTAAAAGAATTTAAATTGATCTTCCTCTAAATCGTGACATTCTGAATATTATTATCTGCATTACAAAGCAGTACAATTGTACACTACAAAATGAAGGAAAATTTCAGAAATTGTCTCTTAATTTGTGTACATTTGGATGATTCAAGCCTACATTTTTTTCTCCTGGCCTAAATTGGCTTTGGTTTTCTAACTCATATTCTTCCGGTTCCCTCTTTTGTTCTATATCAAGTAGGCCCAACTTAAAAATAGGAATAATAATTCTAAAATGGTACAGAATTTTACAATGGAAAAAAGAGCCTTGAGGGTGGTCCAGTCCAACCGTGTCATTTTAGGGACAAAGAACACTTAGCTCCTCAGAAGTCTTTTACTTTCCCCATGACACCCAACTAGGAATTGGTGGAACAGGACTAAAAATCTGATGTTCTGAGTCACATTACACTGCCTATCAAGGAAATCTTAGGAGAAAAACATGGTGATGGGATATTTTAATTTTTTCATTGTCAAAACATACCTAGAGCATCTTAAAATTTAGCAAACTTAGCTAAGAAGTTTCACTTTGGGATGAAAATTTTGCTACCATTTTGAACTACCTACCTTCAAATAAATGGGAGGTAAAAATAAATGCATCAAAAACATGAAATTGGGCAAGTAATGACCTAAGCCGGCTCCTTTTTTATTCCTCGTACTTTTTTCATCACATTAAAATATGCGTTTCTATATTTGTTAAATCAATTCACAAATCATCATGGATTCATGGTAAGGTTTTTCAAGAGAAAAGTGCTTCACATATTCTCCTCTGTCTTCAGTGATTGTCTTTGCTTCTTTTCTCTTTCTACTACTTTTGATAAGGTGCCTTCACTCCTTCCCTTTACCCCCCAGCCTTTTTTTTTTCTTATTAGAGTTGCCAGCTTCATGGGTTCCATTATTTAAGCTGAGACAGAGAGAAGAGATGCAATTGAGGTCCTTCCTAAAGAGTAGATAGAGCCCAGAAAAAAAATGCATTTCCTTCTTTCTCTCTCTCTCTCTCTCTCTTTTTTTTTTTTTTTTTTTTTTTGGTTCCTTATCTTTCTCATGCAATGAATAGGAACAGTTTGTGGCAGATTCTCCTGTGCTCATAGACTCTGATACACAACTGGTGAATTGTTTAGCACTCAGCATGTAGCCTGACTTGGACCAACATCCAGAGCTGCAGAGCTGGGGCCAGGCACATAGCTTCTGTTTTAGCTGTATGCAGAAAATTCACAAACCTGAATTTGGAGAGTGAGAAAAAAAAAGATTAAAATGCCTAACTGTGAAATATTCGAATTCCTTTCATTCACTTCATTTTCTTTATATATGGGAAATCTTACAGTCCAATTATCCACTTAAATATAACTCCCAATTACTTAATCAGGGTATTTTGCTATCTTTCACTTGGAAAAGAAAGTGAAATATCACCATAAACCTGTTGTCAGAGATTTTTTTTTTCTATTTGTTGACACTCTAAGCAATCATTCTTTCACCTTCTATATCTAGACTACTGAAAAGTGATTGCCGTTCGACATGATTCTAAAATGTATCACATGTTCAAACATGAAAAACGTTTTAAGTTTTGGTGCACGAATTAATTCAACAAAGAAAAATATCCTTTAGAATCTTTTTATTTATCAAAAATTTGAAGAAAACTGAATTTAGTTCAGCCTACATTTAATCAGAAAATCTATTTGGTCAAGACATCCTGTTACCTGAACGTTTTGTTCAAATTTCATAATTTAGTATCTATCCCTAAAGTCATGTTTCAGACATGGTATTTAAACAATCCTATTTCTATTAAATTCAAAGAAACAGACATTTAAAAAATAGGAAACATATTGCAGTTCCACCATACTTTTCCATAGATCTTATATCAAATATCCTATGTATACTGGGTAAAAAGTTACATTCGGTAGGAGAGCTACACACTTTATTGATGTGACTGCTTCCTTTTTTGAGCTGAATCTTGTCCATTGTACTTCTGCATTCAGATATTCAGATAAATTATCTACTTTCATAAGCTTGGTGAAGAACCAGCTGTACATTTAGGCATGTTCAGGAAATCTGAGATTTTCTTAGGAATATATGAGCTCTTTGTTAAGAACATTCTGCAAAGGATAGGAGGGAACATTTTGTGGTTTCTCCACTAGTATACAAAGTACAGTATAATAATAATAACAATGTTCTTTGTTCTTTCCTTAGGTATCCCACTGAAAGTATTCATTTATGCTCAAGTGCTTTTGTTAAGTTTCGTTCACCATTTGTTCTGATTTTTCAAGACAAAAAGAGTTTGCCATAATTGCAGCTTTACATACTAAGCCGATGCTTTAAAACACATGCAGCATCTGCTGCTTTTCATATTTCAGAACATGGAAACAAGTAAAAGTAAATGAATTGAAACACCTTTGAAAGATAACAAATAAATGCCTTCACATTTAGCTTAGCTTTTGGATTTAAACTCCCTTGGATCTATTCTTTGGTTTTGATAAGAGCCAATACTTATGTTTTAGATGTTGTTACTGCTTTAGTTTTGTGATTAATAATTCTGCTGTAGCATGTGCAATGCCATCTATGCATACTGTAAATTATACTATCTATACTAGCTAATAAACAAGTATATTTTTACTCAAACACAGCAAACTGGTTACTAACTCCACTCACCTGGAAAGGTTTCCTATAGGCTTCCCCTTTTCCTCTAAAAACTGGTGGATTGTTTATAGCTAACTTCATTAAGTTTGTGGGGGAGAATGAGGAGTATATTTAACTCTATGTGAGTTTGACTCCTCTTTGTGAACCATATGCTTAATTTGAAATATACATTACATAAATGTTTATTTAAACATTTTGTGTTCAAATGAAAAATATCTATCCTCTATACACAGACACAGTCATTACGTGTAGACCAAGTTTTTCAGTGAAAAATGAAAAAACAAATTCAGTGGTAGAACTGCTCTCCATGGACATGAATTTGACTCTGAGCCCTTACCACTGCTCTGCAACGCAGAAGCAAATAGAGAGCACGCTCTCAGAGTGTGTACACTTAGGAATAAGAAAGAAATCACCGGTAGAATATGCTTAAGAATAATGTCTAGTGGTAGAGGTTGAATGAAGAATCTAGCAAATGTTATCTCCATATTAACACAGTGAATTATTTAGCACATTAACATATATAGCATATGTAGAAGGAATGCTCTCAGCTGGAAGTATCATCTCATGTACTTTGCTCATTCATTTAACAAATACTTATTGAGCCAGATAGTGTTTTAGGTTTTGTGGATACAGCAATGATCAAAGAACACAAAAATCCCTGCCCTTGTGCAGCTTACATTCTAGTGAGGTGAGATGGACTATAAATTCATAATTAAAATAAATAGAATATTAGATAATGATAACTGCTGTGGAGACAAAAAAACAATGAAGGAGGATAAGAAGTGTGTGTGGGAAAGTTGTTATAATAAATGTAGGGTCAGGAAAGACCTTGATGCTAAGTGTCATTTGTCCAAAGGCCTGAAGCAGATGAGGGCGTCAGCTATGGAGAAATCTAGTGGAAGAGTTTCACAGGGAAAAGGAATAGCCACATGCAAAGGCCCTGAGGTTGGGTGAGTGGCTGGTGTGTTAGGGGGACAGGTTAAAGTAGCCTGAGTAGAGTGGGAGGGAGGAGAAACTAGAGGGACATGAGGTCAGAGCAGTAAGAGGGAAAGGAAAACATTTCTTACAGCTGTGAAGGAACCATCATACAGTTCTTGGCTTTTTATGTGACTGTGATAGGAAGCTATTGTAGGGTTTTGAACAGAGGAGTGAAATAATTTGACTTCTGTTGTAAATGAGACATTATGACTGCTGCATTGAGAACAGACTAGGGGACAAGAGTGGAAACAGGAAATAGATCCGCTTATGCTATTACAAGAGTCTAGGTGAGACACAATGGTAGTTTGTAACAGGGTAGTGGGACGTGGTTAGATTTGGAATAAATTTTGAAGGAGCACGTATAGATGTAGAATGTGAGAAAAAGAGAGATATTAAGATTGTCAAATGTTCTACATATTTTCAAGTTATTTCTCACTTTACATACAGTATGTATAAGAAACATGTCTAAAAAGTTGTAACTGATTCATATTTGAAACCTATCAGAGTGATTTTTTATTTAAGAGAAACACACAGTGAAACCATAAGAAAAAGACTTTTAAAATAAATAATTTACCCATTCTCTAATTTCTGTTTTTGGTGTCATTGCTTATACATGTTACTGAGTTTTCTAAAAGCAGGATACACGTAATTTTACATAAAACATAGATCCTTTGGCAGATCAGGAACATTTTCCTTGAATGGAATTAAAGGCATCTATTCTCGATGGCAGAGCAGCAGTTCAAGTATATCCATATTTTACATAGGATGGCACAGAAAGAGCCTTGCTAGCTGCTTAGGTTGTGTCTTACAGCATGTTTATATGTATGGGGGAGGGAGTCACAGTGCATACAGTCTCCCCATCAAAGACTTGGGAGGCAATGTTCACAATGAAAAGCATATTTTTTTTTTTTGAGACAAAGTCTCACTCTGTTGCCCCAAGCTGGGTGCAGTGGCATGATCTCAATTCACTGCAACCTCTACCTCCCAGGTTCAAGTGATTCTCCTGCCTCAGCCTCCCTGCCAAATAAAATTCTCCTTTAGAGATAGCAGGAAGAATTGAATTATCTCAATTTGTACTGTAAACCAACTATGATCATCAGTTGCATCCATTGTCTCTATAGGGATGGTGTTGCCAAGAATGGAATCTCCTTTCTTGCATGGTACTGGAGAAATGGACAAATAGTTATACTCTGAATCCCTTATTTTAATGTATTGCTCTGTCAATCATCAAAACGTTTTTCCCACTTCAATTTTTCTTCCTGATAGACTGATTATAAGCCATTGTTATGTATGAAATCAACATTTTCTTTTAAAGGAGGTGGTTCTGACTCAGAGAAACCCTGATCAAACTGGCAACATGCACAGAGATTGTCTCTTATATGGGCTATTTTTCTGAGAATATTTGCCCAGGGGTTAATTTTATCCATTTGGTGTTGGTTCTTTCAAATTTCCAGTTCAGACTGTAACATTGCTTGATCTTGTCTAACAATTCTGGGGGTGTATTGTATTTCTAGCCTACAGTTCTGTTGACTAATAAAATTCACATGGAAGACATCTATTCTTTTAAAATGTATATAATGCATTTAAACTACTAAAGGATTAAGACTTTCATATTCTTAATTTTAGCTAAATGTATCCTGAGTTTCTGCCAGCTCTTACCCACACTAAGGTATATACAAAAGCTGTTCCTCTGGGATTAGTCACATCTCACTGAATTTACTCACTGATTAAAGGCCAAGTAAAGGTCAGGTGCTTTTAAATGACCAATGAACCAATGAGATATTTTTCATGCATTTAATCAGTTTCTCAAATTATCATACACAACCTGCCAAGGAAGGATTATAAGCAGGAACCATGATAAATTTCTTCAGGTTCAACCTACTAAATTAAATATTGTCTTACTTCAATTTAGTTACTTCTTACTGCTGAAAGGATAACCAAAAAATGTTAGCAGTTTTGAAGTTAAAAATACAACCACATTACTTTCCTTTAAAATAGAGAACGAAAAACCAAAATGGCCATTTGAGGATATGAATAGAAATTCCCATTTTTTAAATTTACATTTTTATGATAACAACATTATATATACTGACATTTTGAGAGATCATTTTAGATTTTAAAACGCTTTCATGTTTTTACTTTTTCTACCCCTTAACCACTGGCTATACTTTGTAATAATAGAAAATTTATATTGCTGTGGATTAAATCAAAATTTATATATATCAACAAGGCATCATGATAATAAAGACAGCTACTATTTGTGGCTCACTAGTTCCATATGTTCCTCTGACAGTATGTTTCTAAGGAGGTAGAATGGTTTAAGCTTGATTTGAAGATCGGAAACTGAACTATTGAAACTATCAGAAACTAAGTATTGTAGCTGACCCACCATTGTATTTCAATGTGCAAACCTTTTAATGGTGAATCTCTAAACCACTCTATGAGAGTTACCATGGACACTAAGAGGCACTGCATTCCCAAATCAGATGGCTAGAAGAACACAATTTTAAAAATATGTTTCACCTATCTGCAGACTTCCAGAACTAGTTCTGTTACAGGTAAATGGGATTTAGGTTTAATTTATCAAAGATTTTCTGGCAGCATTTCAGCTATACATTTTTGTTTCATTATCTTCTACACTCTGCCACAGTTGATATGTCATCTTTGTTAAAGATCTTATAGTGCAGACATACTACATGTTAGTTAGTTGTTAATTAGTCCTGACAATAAGGCCTATATTCAAGATTGAAATGGCAAATAAGGAAAAGGGAAACTTGCTTAGTTTTTCTTCTTCTCAGGAAGACATATTAAATCTTGGGGAGAAAGACTTATTTCTGCCTACACCCTTTCATTTGGTAAGTGTGATCTTTCATGAATTCTTCTTGTACTTTGTGGTCATTGTTATACTCTAAAACAATGAATTTAAAATCTGTTTATGTTCTTGGGAGGATATATTAGGCTAATGTAATTATGCTATTATTTTTACTGTAACATGCATTTTTATCTTTCAAAGACTGTTTTAATTAAAGGTTATGGAATGAATTCAGTTCTAAGCTGAGGACAAAAATAGGATTAATTCTTTACTTATTATATAATAGTCATAATTATAGAATTCGATATTCTTATATATTATCCAACACTTGTCAAATATTTACATAAATTTATATTCACGTATTATGATTTTGCATCTGCAATAGTATTCTAAAGCTGATCTATGACGTTGAGCTAACCAATGTACCGTCAAACCTTTAGGTCTTTTTCTGATTCTATTTATTTAAATTATTTTTACCTTTGGTCAAATTAACAATTTTATTAGTATTAGGCCTGCACAAATTTAAATCTTCTTTCTATGAACTGCTCTATGTCTCTCTTTAGAGATTAAATCATTAAATATACACAATTCAGCAAAGTGTTACATACCATTATTAATTGTCTTCCCATATTAATTACTTTTATTTAGGCCACTTATTCAGAATTTCACCTGTATTGGTAAGATGATTATTTGTTTTCATCTCTATAGCAAATGCCCAACAGATACATTAGGAAAATAGGTGGACAGCTGGTAAACAGACTCATTCACTGCCTCAGGGATAACAAAGCAATTCACCAAATCCATCTTTCCCTCATTCGTTTCACATCATCATAATTTCCAAATCTTCTGCTTTTGCTCTGTAAGGATTTTAGCATATCTAATGTATAAAAGAAACTGAACCCAAACCTGTACTCCATCAGTTTTAATACTAGTTAACAGGATTTCTTTCCTTGTACTAAATTTTGTAGTATTCATTCTTTTTGTTGTTGTTGAATTTTTTAAGAAGTTTGTATGACTGATAAATAAAAATATATATATTGATGGTATATAACATGATGTTTTTATATATGTCTACACTGTGGAATGGCTAAATCAATCTCATTAATGTATCTATTAGCTCATGTTATTTTCTGGCAATGAGAACACTTAAAATGCATTAAAATGTGTTCTTGTTTATGATTGTTTCACTTTCCTTTTATTTTTAATTAGAACTTAAATTTCAAAGACTTTTATTATGAAGGTTGTAAACAATGTATTTCCTAATATCCTGAATTATACATTTTCAGAATTTAATATCAATACAATTTTAGAGTTTTTATTTTTAAAGACAGGATCTCACTCTGTCACCCAGGCCAAAGTGCAGTGGCATGATCATAGTTTGCTGCAGCCTTCAACTGCTGGGCTCAAGTGATCCTCCCGCCTTAGCCTCCTGAGTAGCTAGGACTACAAGTGCACACCACTATGCCCAGCTACTTTTTTTTAATTTTTGTTTTTGTAGAGATAAAGTCTCATATTTCCCAGGCTGACCTTGAGCTCCTGGGTTAAAGCAAGCCTCCCACCTCTGCCTCCCAAAGTGCTAGGATAATAGGCATGAGCCACCATACCTGGCCTAACTTTAGAATTTTTAAAATGATGTTGTATTAATCTTCTGGGTTTGGATGAAACCAGAATCACAGAATTAGAAATACAAGGAATATTGAAACCATTACCAAGCATTGAGGCAAATGGAAATTTCATTATGCAAAGGAGGAGAAAACACAGGGTCAGTGTTGTCCATCCAGGACTGAAAACGACATTGAAGTTGAAAAATAAAGTGACATATCAGAACCAAGAGAAACAAGGCATCATGATAGTAAAGACAGCCACCATTTGTGGACCATCACTAGTTCCAGGCATTACACTCAGGCACTAGATAAGCAGGTAGGATTCCAGAACACTGCTGGTGAAAGTCAGAGCAAGAGATTGTTATGTGCATGAAGGAAATTATCAGAAAAGCAACTAGTCAAATGGGACAAACAGTACATTCTAATATATACCATATCATTAGAGTTCAGTGACTCACAGAAAGAGATATAACAATACAAATGAATTAGTAAAAAAAAATCTGGACATTCTCAGCATTCCCTCCTTTCTTATCGGGTAGCTTAGTTAATTGTTTTCAAAGAGAATTGTCCTAGACTCCCCTCTCAGTTAATACATTTTCCCTGGGTGAGCCTATCCACTCACATGGTTCCAAAAGCTGATGACTCTAAAACCTACATCTCTGGCTCAGATCCCTCTCTTGTTTACACACCCAGCTTCTTTCTATTGCTTAGGAAGAATCTGGATGTCTTATAGGCTGCTCAAATTCTCCATATTCAAAATCTAACTCATCACGACCATTTTCCCTGCATAAAGCCTCCTACTCCTGGTTCACCCTCTCAGTGGTGCCACCATCCGGCCAACTGCTCAAGCCATAAACCTGAGAGTCATTTTGACTCTGTCTCCCTTTAGCCCTTACATTCTATCTATCACCAAGTCCCATCAATAATAACTTTTAAATATTTCTCAATTTACTTCTCACCAGCTCCAATACCCTTTCACTCATCTTAGCAATACTGTGTTTCTTTTGGACTACTGAAAAAGGCCTTTTGTATTTGTCTTTGGCCCTCTAGTCTTGCCTCCTCTCCAATACTTTCTCCTCACTGACGAATGGTTTTCGTACAATGAAAATTTGATCAATTTATTTCCTTTCTTTCTTCCTTTTTTTTTTTTTTTGAGATAGAGTCTTGCTCTGTCACCCAGGCTGGAGTACAATGGCGTGATATCTGCTCACTGCAACCTGGGCCTCCTGGGTTCAAGCGATTCTCCTGCCTTAGCCTCCCAAGTTGCTGGGATTATAGGCACCCACTACCACTCCCGCCTATTTTTTGTATTGTTAGTAGAGACAGGGTTTTGCCACATTGGCCAGGCTGGTCTTGAACTCCTGACCTCAGGTGATCTGCCTGCTTTGGCCTCCCGAAGTCCTGGGATTACAGGCACGAGCCATTGTGCCTGGCCTGTTTCCTTTCTTAAAACCCTTCAATAACTCCACATTGCCCTTGGGATAAAATCTAAGACTCAGAGAGATTTTGATCATATATACCATTTTGGTCTCATTTTATGTCTCCTGACACTTCTGTTTTAAGCCATTCAAACCACTTTCATTTGCTTGAATGGGCGTGCTATACCTTTTCTCCTAGCCTTTGCACGGGCTTATCCCTCTCTTTATAGCTTCTGGTAATCCCTTAGTTCTCGGTTTAGATATTACCTCCTCCAGAACGCTTTTCCTGACTTCCAAGTCTGATAAGGTATCTCTTCTCTATGTTCCCTTCACATCTTTTATTTCCTTCACCATAGCACCTAGCACTCTAACCTTGTACTTTACCTATTTCCCTCTTTATGCTATAAATTTCATGAAGGCAGGAACACTGTTGCCTGCTGACCATTGTATTCCTCCAACATAGCACAGTGTCCAGTACAAAGTAGTTGCTTACAAATGTATGCTAATTAAAGGAAAAGAGCAAAGAGACAAGGATTATCAACTTCGGAGACCATGGCTTAATCTGAGTAATGTGAAACTTTTGGTATAAACTCATCAAATGCATGAGCTTGAAGGGACTAGAGAAGTCCCTTTGTTCAATCTCCCACTCATTGTTAGAATTCCTACTACCTCATCCCTTCTATAGAGCCCCCATCCTCTCTATGTGAATACTTTTAAGGACACATCATTTTGCACAACAATTAATCCCCTTGATGGCTATATCTATTATTTTGTCTTTCTCATACTCGAACACTTTCCTGCTATGGATTTCATCCATTCCTATGCCTTCTTTCTTTTATCTGTGTTCTGTTTTTTTGAGCAACACAAAAGGAATCTTTTTGTTTTTACATATAAGAATACTTCCAAATACTTGAAGGGTGTTGTCATGTACTTCCTAAAACGTTAGTTCTCAAGCTTTCATTCGCAATGGAATTGCCTAGGGAGCAGGTGAAATGTGAAGATTTCCTGGCCCCATCTTCCAAGACTCACATTCAATAGGTCTGTTATGAATCCTATAAAAATACTTTTTTTTTGAGATAGGGTCTTGCAGGCTGGAGTGCAGTGGTGTGAACACAGCTTACTGCAGCCTCAAACTCCTGGGCTCAAGCAATCCTCCTGATAGGGACAGGAAGCAGTGAAATTCAGGGCAGAAGAAGGCAGGTTCCCAGTGAGGGCCCCGCTCTCAAGCTGAAAAGCCTGATACCAGGGCCCAGAGTGAGAATATACAACCCTGTTTTCCCTCTCGAATGTTGCCTTTTCCAAAACCATCCATGGCTCATCCTGCCCCCAATCCTGTGCCCATAAAACCTCAGGTTCAGCTTGCAGAGAGGGGAGAAGCAGTTGGAAGTCACAGACTATGGTTAGATGTCAGAGAGAAGCAGCTTGACTTCAGAGGGACAACTTGACAGCATAGCTTTGAAGAGGAGTCTGACAGGGAATGACTGGACTTCAGGGGAGGATTGCTTTCCTGCTCCATCCCCTTTTCAAATCCCCATCCCACTGAGAGCCACTTGCATCCTCAATAAACTCTCTCCCATTTACCATATTCAGTTTGTTCACGTGACCTCATTTTTCCTGGATACTGGACAAGAGTTTGGAGCCATGAATGTGGATACAAGAGGGCCTACTGAGCTACTATCACTTAAGCTGTCCACGGATGGCAGAGCTAAAAGAGCACTGACTGTAACACTCCTTCTGGGGCTTCAGGGGTCATGATCACCCAACTAGATGCTACTGTGAAGCCCCGCACAGAGTTTGCTCCTGCCGGTGCCCAAAAGTGCTCATCCTGGCTCCTGCACCCACTTACCTGCATGCTCCCTCCTGCAATGGTGGAGTGCTGCGGGCTGAATGAGTAAGCAAGGCACCCCTGTCACGAGGCCCATGAACGGGTCAGGGAAATATCCTGCTTCACTCCCACCTCAGCCTCCTGAGGAGCCGGGACTACTAGCATGCGTCACCATGTCTGGCTAATTTTTGTATTTTTTTTGTAGAAGTGGGAATTTGCCATGTTGCCCAGGTTGGTCTTGGATGCCTGAGCTTAAGCGGTCTACGCACATCAGCCTTCCAAAGTGCTGGAATTACAGGTGTGAGCCACTGTGAGCAGAAAATATGAAATTTTACGAAGCACTCTAGATCATTTTGATGCAGATAGTCAACAGACTAGTTGTCACAAAACACTGCTTAGGCAAAAATATTTTTAAATTTCTTCAATCAATAGTGCTTATAAAATGTAATCCTCAAAGTCACTGGATATTTGTATCTATTCTCTTTAGGTATAGTCCTCCCAATGAAACAAAATATTCAGGTGCATTTTGACTAATTAGAAGTGGACTTAGGATAGTATCCCACTTAAACTGGTTTATGTTCTACTGAAACTGTCCACAATTATCTTAACAATTTTTAGTAGACTTGTCACATTATTGACTCTGTGACTGTGTTGTTAACTAAAACCTTTTATGGCAGGGATGAGTTATAAGAATGGATGACCCAAAACTCACAGATATGCAGGCAAAACAGAAGCATGACACTCCTTGGTGATAACTTTCATTCACTCCTCTACCTTCTTTCTTTCATCCAACTTCTGTCTTCTCGAGCAATACAAAACGAATCTTTTTCTTTTTCCATGTAAGTACACTTCCAAATATTTGAAGGATTTGTCATGTACTTCCTAAATCATTAGTTCTCAAACTCAACAGAATTGAATGCAATGTGTGAATGGGATGAGATGACAGTAGATGAAAGCTTATCCTGAGATGGGTAGCAATATGTAGTATTCCCACCAAAGGTGGCACACAGACTTCTCAGTAACTCCAGTTCCCCTTTCCCACACCCCATCAGATTTTTCATGAGCAGTCATTTGCAAGAGCTACTGCTCACTGTCACCTACTTATCTTCTCTCTGCAATCAGCAAATTAAAAGTCTGCTTTGCCTCTTATTAGAAATCTAGTAGACCTGCTGTCCACCCTCTTAAACCACAAAAGGAATCAGAATTCGGTAATCAGTCTTGCTTGTTCCAAAGCCTGCCACATGAAGAGGAGTTGGAACCTTGGCACACTTCTTTAAAAATGTTTTTGATCTCTAACAGATTACTGAGGGTATCTTGGCATATTTGTGGAGGATGATGTAAAACTCTAAAAATAGCTATAAGCACAATTCTTTCATATGCATACAATTTGAATAGGCCTGGCGAGATGTTTTTAAGCTCATAAAAATGTCATATAATGTTATGAATTGGCTTTACATGCCTCAATACACCCGGTGTACAGATTAGCACTTTCTGTTACAACACCCAGGCTCTGTGCCTTCTACTCTAAACAGAAGGAAAAATTTATGAGCCAGAAAACCTCTCTTGGAGTTGGCCTTAGGGAAGTAAGGAGTGGAATTTAGTTGCTCACAAGGCTGGAGTGTGAGGCTCCCAGGAATCAGGGAGTGGAGGGCACAGTCACATTAAGTGAAAATGCAGGACTGCAAATAACAAAACTTTGAAACACAACAGCCTTATGTTGAATGCAAGGAGACAGAGATGATCGCAACTGTGATGTGAGGAGAGAATTTAGAATGTGGTTTTGAGGAAAAAAGGGATCACACTATTGCGGAGGTTAGGATTAAATGATTTCAATTATCACACACGTACCTGTGTGCCTCAAAAAGAACTGGCATCAGACTTTTCCAAGTGGTACCTAGGAGCCAAATATGAGGTGGCCGTTCTGAGGCTTATATTGTAGTCACAGCTGCATTTCTCTATTCATGGAACAAACACTTTTTTGAGTATCAAATGTGTGCCAGAACACAAATATGAATTTGATACAGCCTTTTAGGAGTTTTTGTCCAGGTGAGAAGAAACAACACAAATAAAAGGGTGGTCATATACTGTAATAATTTATCTGATAGAGCTAAGCACATGATGTTTTGAGAACAGAGTAAACTGGAGGGAAGCCAGCTGATGAGAAGTTGAAGAAAGGCTTTTGCAGAAGTGATGCCTGAAAGTGAATCCTGAAAGATAAGTAGGACTTACCTAGAGGGAAGAGCCCGGAGAGGTCATTTTAGTCAGGAGGAACTGCATGGTATGTAAGTATTTCAGCATGATTAGACTAGATAATAAAGTGCAAAACAAGTAAATGGTGAGAGATGAGACAAGAGAAATATGCAGGAGTCAAATTTTGAAGACCCCATATGCCTTGCCAAAGCAGCCAAACTTTTTCCTACAGGCAACAGGGAAGCTGGTAAGTGACCATTTTTGATAATTCACTCTGATAGCAGCATAGGATGGAAAGAACCAGAGGCAAGACCAGTGCAGAGGGACTAGTTAAGAGAGTTTTAATAGTTGAGGAGAGAGATGACTGGGGACAAAGGATAGGGGATGGCAGCAAAGAGATGGGTTTGAGACGATTGAGAAAGACTTTTGTTGTCCTCGTTTTGTATTGTTTTGATTCAAGGCTTACTTTGACTTGGAAATCAAAGTAGTCGATGTGGTAGCAACAGAAAGAGGGTAATGGGATAGTGTGTTGCAATATCAAAAAACTTATTTCAGATAAGATATTTGTGAAAAAGAATTAATTCTGAAAATGCTCTTTTAAGAATTACTTTTTTAAAAAAACTCAGCTTGCAAGAGTAATTATTTGCTGAAGATTGGTTGCTTAGCCTATTGAGGGTTAATAACTCATGTGGTTTAGCATATTCTAGGAAATTGTGCAGTAGGAATAAGGCAAGTTAGGGTCACAGAGAGGGAGAAAAGCTCAGCCAGCTGTCTCTTTTTCTTCTTTACAGAAGCATAAATACCTTCTAAGCAATCCCACAAAAAAGGAAGCTTTCCATGCCAGAAATCTGTTTAATTTGCAAAGGAAGAGTCCAGAAGACCATATGGAATGGAATTGATGATGATATTTAGTTCAGAATGTGCAAGAACAATGAGAAGAAATAACCAGAATAAATATTAAATTATTAAGACGTGATACAGAAGAATTAAATTTAAAATACTTTAAAAAGTTTTTAAAATTACAGATTGATATGATCATTTTAAAATGAATCTTGTATAAAACAAAAACCAGAATAAACAGTGTATCGGGTGATGAAATGAGGTTATAATGGAACACAGTTATACAAAGGACGTTGATGAATCTAAATTCGGAATTCTTTATACTAAATAAATTAATCAGGAAAAATTACATGATATATTATGCCTGACAGAGAATAGAAAAGATCCCAGGCTTAGATTATGTAAATGTAATTACATGACTATTCTTAAATATGGATGTGAAAGGTGACATAAACGTTAATATTAGATCTCAATGTGAAGGAAATAAGGGATAGAACTAACAACGTGAGAGAAATAAGCATCTAATCTGTCTCTATTTCCTATTGAATCCTCCCATAAAATACCTCTTAAGTTTGTCTCTTAAACATTTCTAATGCCACTAACTTGGTCTATCACAATAGTTAATATCTCCTACTCCACTTCTCCTCTATTTAACCTCATTGAAGGTAATGATGCCAAATCCTTTTTGAGAAACTTTACTGATGAATCCAATCTAATTTCCTCTTTCTGACTTGAAGGTCTTCTGTAACTCAGTTCCATTTTACCTCTGTAAGATATTTCTCATTCTCCCCAACATTCTCCCTTTGCTCTGGTCAGGTAATGCTACATGTTGTCTCTAAAATACTATATGCTCATTTCTGTCTTTGTCCGTTCCTGAGGTGTCATATCCTTTCTGCTTTGCCTGCTCTATCTTCCCTCGAGGCTCAGGTCAAGTTCCAATCCCTCCAAAAAGATTTCCTTCACTCTCTTACTTCTCTGATTTCCCAATGCAATTTTAGATGGAATCACATACTCTATAGACAATTTAATTATTTAATATAGGCAAGTTTCACTTCTTCAACTACACTATAAATTCATTAAGGGGATAATAATGCAATATTACCTCAATCATCCCAACTGAGTTTAGGCCATTTTTATTCTAACATTTTGTTACAGTGGATAATGTAGACTATGACATTTGGATCCTAAGACATTTTGATTTCTCAATTATACATACAAACATTTGATTCTGAATTACATATCACTGACCCTCTTTGTTGAAGAAGTATATTAAGCGTGAACTTAGGTCACTCAGTTTTTTTCTTTTTTTGCGGCAGAGTCTTGCTTTGTCGCCCAGGCTGAAGCCCCCAAGTGGCTTGATCTTGGCTCACTGCAACCTCCACCACCTGGGTTCAAAGCATTCTCATGCCTCAGCCTCCCAAGTAGCTGGGATTACAGGTGCAAGTCACCACACCGAGCTAATTCTTGTATTTTTAGTAGAGATGGGATCTCACCATGTTGGCCAGGCTGGTCTAGAACTCCTGACCTCAAGTGATCTGCCCACCTTGCCCTCCCAAAGTGCTGGGATTACGGGTGTGAGCCACCGTGCCCAGCCAGTTCATTCAATTTAACTCTTTAACCGATTTTCTATTAAGTTGTATAAAAACATTTTAATATTTTTATATTAGTTTTTGTTTCATGGGAATTTTAATCTTAAACAATTTCTTTCATATTAATTTTCCAATGAATATTTATCAACTTTAACATTTTTTCTGGAGGTGTAATTGACATAAAACAAACTGTACGTAATATAAATGTACAATTTCATAAGTTTTGGCATATGTTTACACTCATGCAGCCACCACCAGGATTAAGACGGTGAATATACACATCACTCCCAAAAGTTTCCTCATAACTCTTTGCAATTTCTCTTCCCATATTTCCACCCCAACATTCCTCCCAAGAAACCACTAATTTGCTTTCTGTCAGTATAGCTTAGTTTGCATGTTTAAATTTTTATGTAAATGGAATCATACATTTGGGTAGATCATATGGTAAGTGTATGTTTTACATTTTAGGAAACTGCCACACTATTTTCCAAAGTGCTCTTACTATTTTACATTCCCAACAGCCGTGTATGAGGATTTCAGTTTCTCCACATCCTTGTCAATATTTGGTAAGGCTAAGGCTAAACCTTTGAATTTTAGCCATTATAGTAGGTGTGTAGTATTATTTCGTGTAGTTTTATTTTTGATTTCTTTTTCCTTTTATTTTTTGAGACAGCGTCTACAGTCTGGAGTGCAGTGATGTGATCAGAGCCCATCATTGTAGTCTTGACCCCCCGAACTCAAGCTATCCTCCTGCCTCAGCCTCCCAAGTAGCTCAGACTACAGGTGTGTGCGAATATACCAGGCTCATTTTTAAATGTTTTGTAGAGATAAGGTCTTTCTATGTTGCCCAGACTGATCTTGAACTTCTCAACTCAAGCTCCTCCTGCCTTAGCCTCCTAAAGCACTGGGGTTACAGGCATTAACCACTTCTCCCAACCTGTTTTTCATTTCTTAGTGACTAATGATGTTGACGTCTTTTTATGTGCTTATTTATCATTCATATATCTTTGTTGAAGTGTTAAAATCTTTTGCTCCTTTTTTATTGGATTGTTTGTTTTCTTATTATTATTTGTGACTCATTACTCTGGAGAGGTGTATACACAGTGTAAATACAAGTCTTTAACCTACAAATGATTTACAAGTATTTTTACTCAGTCTGTCATTTGTCTTTTCATTCTCTGAACAGTGTCTTTCAAAGAGCAGAGGTTTATTTTATAAAAGAGCTGGACAGCCTGGGGAGCATAGCAAAACCTTGTCTCTACAAAAAAAAAAAAAAAAAAAAAGCCAGGCTTGGTGGTGTGAGGGCTTATAGTTCCAGCCCTGGAGGCTGAGGTGAGAGGATTGCTTGGGCCTAGGAAGTTGAGGCTGCAGTGAGCTGTGATCGTGCCTCTGCACTCTCGCCTGGGTAACAGAGGGAGACCTTGCCAAAAAAACAAACAAACAAAAAAAGCAGAGGTTTATAATTCTAATGAAGTCCAACTTCATTTTTTTTTCTTTTATGTATTGTACTACTGGTGATTTACTTAAGAGATCTTTGCTTAAATCAAGGCCACAAATAGTTCTTCCTGTATTTTAGGACTTAGATTTAAGTCTACGATGCATTAAAAATTAGTTTTTACATATGATATGAGATATGGATTCAAGTTAATCTTTTTTGCATATGGATATCCAATTCTGCTTAGCAGCATTTGGTGAAACTAGTCTTTTTCACACTGACTTGTCTTTATAGTTCCATCAAAAGCCATTTGTCCATATGTGTGAGATTATCTTTGGATTTTCTATTCTGTGCCATTGATGGATTTCTCTATCTTTACACCAGTACCACACTGTCTAGATAAGTGTAACTTTTTAGTAAGTCTTAAATTCTGGTAGTGTTAGTCTTCCAACTGTGTCCTTTTTTTCAAATTGTTTTCACTATTCTATATCCTTTGCATTTTCATATGAATTTGAAAATTAGTTTGTCAGTTTCTGCAAAAATGTCTGCCAAATTTTTGGGGCACACTGACATGATAAAAATATTGATTCTTCTAATCCATGAAACTGATATAGCTCTTCATTTACTTATGTCTAATTTAATTTCTTATAGCAATGGTTTGTAGTTTTCAGCATACAAGTTTTTACATTTTTGTGGGATTTACCCCCAAGTATTTTATATCTTTTGATACTATGGTGAAATGTATTTATTTTCATTTGAACTTTTGTCTACTGTTAGGATATAATATGTAATTGATTTTTGTATGTTGATTTTCTATCCCAAAACTTTGCTAAACTCTTTTTTTGTGTGTGTAGCTTTTTTGTAGATTCCATTGGATTTTCTGCACAAATGATCATATAATCTGCAAATAAACATAGTTTTATGGTTTTACTTCTTTCCAATCCGAATGTCATTTTTTCCTTCCTTATTTCTTTCCTTCCCTTCTTTCTTTCCTTCCTTTCACTCTCCTTGCCTTCCATCACTTCTTCCTTCCTTCCTTCAGTTTCTTTTCCCCCCTCCTCCCCTCTCTCTCTCTTCAACTCCTTTTTTTTTTTCTCTTTGCCCTCTTGCTCTGGAAACTTCAGTTCAATGTTCAATGAGCTTGGAAAAGGTGACATCCTTGTCTTATTCCTGATTTCAGAAAGTGTTCAATCTTTCATTACTAAGTTTATTGTAATCTGTAGGCGTTTCACAGATCCTCCTTTTTTTCTGGTTGAAGAAGGATGATTCTATCTATTCCTAGTTTACAGAGAGTTTTTATTTAAAACAATACTGGACTTCTTTTTCCAAAAGCTTTTTCTGCATTAATTGATCTGCTCATAAGGCTTTTCTTTTTAGTTTGCTTATATGGTGAATTACACTGATTGATTTTTTAAAAATCTTAAACCCTACTGGGTCTTGATGTATATTTAATATATTGATTCAGTTTGATAAATTATGGGTTAGATTTTATTTTTAAGGCCGGGTGCGGTGGCTCATGCCTATAATCCCAGCACTTTGTGAGGCTGAGGCAGGTGGATCACAAGGTCAAGAGATTGAGACCATCCTGGTCAACAAGGTGAAACCCCGTCTCTACTAAAAATACAAAAATTAGCTTGACATGGTGGCGCACGCCTGTAATCCCAGCTGCTCGGGAGGCTGAGGCAGGAGAATTGCTTGAACCCTGGAGGCGGAGGTTGTGGTGAGTCAAGATCGAGCCATTGCACTCCAGCCTGGGTAACAAGAGCGAAACTCCGTCTCAAAAAAAAAAAAAAAAAGGAAAGAAAAAGATTTTATTTTTAGATTTTTTCCATCTATATTCACAAAAGTTATTGGGCTGTTGTTTTCCTGTGATGTCTTGTCTTTTTTTTTTTTATGACAAAGTTGGCTTGGTATAATAAGGTGGTATAATACCCTTTCTCTTAAATATCCTGGAAAGACTTGTATAGAATTGGTATTATTTTGACCTTAAATGTTTTGTAGATTTCTCCAGTGAAGCCATCTGGATCTGCAGTTTTCTTTAGGAGAAGTTTTAAAACTACAAACTCAATGTTTAAGATAGATACTAGGGCTCGTCAGTCAATCTCTTTTTTCTTGAGTGACCCTTGTGTCTTCCAAGGAATTTGTTCATTTAATCTGTTATCAAATTTATTGCCAAAAAGCTATTCATAATATTCTTTTATTATCACTTTAATGTCTGTAGATTCTGTGGTGATATTCCCTCTTTCATTCTTGATGTTGGTAATTTGTGTCTTCTCTCTTTTTGTCTTGATTAGTCTGTTAAGAGTTTTTTCAATTTTATTGATATTCTTAAAATACCAGTACTTCCTTTCACTGATTTTTCTGTATCAATTCAGTATTTTATTTTCTTTTTCTTTTTTTTCTTTCTTTTCTTTCTTTCTTTCTTTCCTTCTTTCTTTCCTTTCTTTCTTCTTTCTTTCTCTCTTTCTTTCTTTCTTTCTTTCTTTCCTTCTTTCTTTCCTTTCTTTCTTCTTTCTTTCTCTCTTTCTTTCTTTCTATTTTCTTTCTTTCTTTCCTTTCTCTCTCTCTCTCTCTTTCTTTTTATGAGACTAGGTTTCACTCTGTCTCCCGGGTTGAGGGCAGTGGCACGATTATAACTCATTGCAGCCTTGAACTCCCATGCTCAAATGATCCTTCCACCTCAGTCTCCCGAGTTGCTTAGACTACAGGCCCCTGCCAGTATACCCAGCAAATTTTTTATTTTTTTGTAGAGATAGGGGGTGGGGCGGATCTCACTATGTTTCCCAGTACGATCTCAAACTCCTGGGCACAAGTCGTCCTTTAGCCTGGGCCTCAGGATGTATTCCTGACAACATGGATAAACCTAAAAGACATTATGTGAAATAAGTAAAGAAGTTGTCAATGGAATACAATCCAGCTATTAAAGAGAATGAAATCCTGTCACTTGTTCTTCTTTTTAATTACTTGGATGACAGGATTTGATGATTATTATTTTTTTTAATGAAAGAGAAAGAAAGAGGAAGAGATTTTAGAAAAAGAGAGAAAAGGAGAAAGAAAGAAACAGCAAAAGAAAGAAAAAAAAAGAATGAAAGAAAGAAAAAGGAAGAGAAAGAGGGAGAGAGAATGGGATTCTTGTTTTATTGCCCAGGGTAGAATACAGTCTAAAAATGGGTATTAAAAACCTCTTTTATGCCAATAATTGTGCTTAACAATGGAGACAGGAAGGAATAGGGGATGAAAATAACAAATAAGCAGCCAACCAATATTTTATTTAAATCTGTGAAATGCTATGCAATTGCTGGGGAGTGATTTACTTCCATTTATGTGGTCACTTTTAAAATAGGTATAATGTGATGCTGAGAAAAATGTATGTTTTGTGGATTTGTGGGAGGAGAGTTCTGTAAATATTTGTTAAGTCTAGTTGTTCCAGGTCTGAGTTCAAGTCCTGGATATCCTTGTTGATTTTCTATCTCGTTGATCTGTGTAATATTGACAGTGTAGTGTTAAAGTCTCCCACTA
>PVKP010031241.1:0-27130 GCA_004027715.1 Plecturocebus donacophilus | reverse complement strand
TAAATTAAAAAAAAAAAAGTGACACCCAGGCAGCCATGGGTGTGAAGTGAGTGAGTGGCATGCAGTATGGATGACATGAGGGTCTGAGCCATCTGTTCATATGGTTTACTGTGCAATGCCCTCTGGCACTACTGTGCCCAGTCCCAATGCACTGCCTCAATCTTCCAGTAAATTGCTGCTGGGCACATCTGGCATTATGATTTGGTAGGTTTGACTGAACCCAGTTCATGGTGAACAAAGTCTGCAAAATTCTGGCTACAAAATCATTTGATTTCCCAAGGCCAGGCTCCCTGTCTCTGCAAGAGTTCAACAGCACACAGGGAACTTTTTTTTTTTTTCAAAAGATATAAGTTCTCCTCTTCAGATGGCCTGACTTTGCTCCAAAATCCCAGGTTCTTCTACTAAACCATAGACTTCACAAGGCCCAGTGGGCCGCTTTTCCCATTCCAGTTAACTCTAATGCCATCAGGTCTGCCTGGTTTATGACCCAAACCATAGGATCTCTTATGGCACAACCTGAACCCACTGCAGAGCCCATTCATGCTCAGCAATCCAGTCACAACTGATAATTTTCTGTGTCCCAGTCACAACTGATAACTTTCTGTGTATGTGAGTAGCCCTCCCTTCTAAGTATAGGTAAACTACCTACTGGGCACTGTGCTTCTTTCTAAATGGTGGAGACATGAGATGCAATCATTAGTCTTTAACTTTTGAGGGGGTGTTCCTGTATGCCCCCAGACTCATCCTATGGGGTATTCTGGAGCTGAAATGACTCTTCAGAATTGAACAGGCCCAATTCAGGAGACAGGGAGCAGGAGTTTCTATACCTACATCAACCAATTATTGCATGTGGATTACCCCTAGAAATAGGGATGTGACCTTGAGGAAAGCAGCTCTCTGCAGCCAAAAGCAACCCACAGAGAGGCACTCAACAGAGACTTATTGACCACTGATGCTGCAGAAGCCAAGAGAGTGACGACCTTGGTCCAGGCAGGTGGGTGGGGCCTAGGTAAAGCAACATAGCAGCTACTACGTGATGCAGGGCCTGGGCCTCATGTGTGATCTACAGGTCCTGGCTTTGCTGTGCAGCCACCTTGTGAGATGACTTTGGGAAACTTCTGTTTTCTCACCGGGCATTACTTTACCCAACCACAAAACAGGTTCTTAAACTAGATATATGGCTTCTAATTGGCTGTGTATTAAAATCACCAGGGACTTGTCTAAAAGCACAGATTCTCAATTATCTTCCCCAAAGATTCTAGTTCAATGTATTAGAGTAGGGATGGGGCTAGAAGACCCTATCCTATCTCCTGGATTTGCTCCAGCTGTGGTTTGCCCCCAAATCACTTTCCCTGGTAAGGTAGGGCTAAAGACACCTGCCATAGGAAGATTATGTGAAATAATAGGCAAGTAGCACTGAAAACAAAGGCACATGGGTGCATGCTCAGCGTAGTTAGAGCATGTTCATGCACCTTGTGAGTAAGATACTTGGCTTCTCTAAGACTCAGTTCTTTTATCTTTATAACAAGCACCATAAAAGCATTTACTTCAGAGTCAATCAGAAGGATTAAATTAGATAACACACATACATTCTGTGGCTCCTGGCCTGGAGAACAAACTCAACACAAGTAGCCATCATTATTTATTGAGTTTCTACTGCACTGTCAGCTGCATCGCTAAATGCTATGCAAATAAGTTTATGGAATGTTTCTTCCAAGAACTTCAAAGCAAGTTTGGAAAGGCTGGTAGAAAATATCAGCTGGTTCTGTCTTGTGGAAGGGAGCGATGAGGCCCAGAATGAAAGAGTACACTGTAGTAAAAGGCTCGTGGGATATATCCAGGACCTGAGCACGGAGACACCTGGGCCTACTAACAGGGATATTAATTCTGCATGACTTTAAGGATTTTGTTTCTGTCCTTGGGTCTCAGTTTTTCTGCAAAAGGACAGGGTGGAAAACAATAGTTCTCAGGTCCTCTTCAATTCTTCCTCTAATTATGTAGTCTCAGAGGGAATCTGAGACAATGAACAAAGCTGGGAGTTCATGTTTTCAGATTTACTCCCATCTAATGGTTCTGTATTTTGGGGGGACCAGGTAGGAAGCCAGGAGATCTGTTTTCACCACAAGTGACTCATTTCCAGCCCCCATCAGGAGTTATTTCTGACCACAGGTTTCTCATTCTCCAGTAGAAGAAAATGTGAATTGAATCCACTTTAGATGGCTGCTGCCAGGGAGTTACCAAAAAAGAGAAACAGAAAGAAGCTGGACAGCCACCCACTCTCTGCAGAAGACAGCTGAACTGAGCAGAACAGCCAAATCCAGATGGTCTGAAATGCTGGCTTAACATTTCCAAATTCAAGTTCTGCAGGTAGTCAAGCCGAAATCTGGGAAAGTAATCTGCAAAATTAAAATAGCAGACAAACTGCCTGGTGTCACTGACGTCCCTCCAAGTTATGACACTGATATCACTCAGAAGCTACTGTCCCTGGACCACATCAGCCACATGCCTCTGAAGCCTGGAGCACTCCCAAAACCTGATCCTTGTCAAGATATCTTGGACCTCTTTCTTCTCTCTGGCATTCCTCATCATTTCTTTTCCACAACACAAGGCATTCCTTGGAAAACCATGCCCACTGCAAGATTTCTCAATTTGGAAGCATGAGCCTCTGTTTGGGAGAAATAATGAGAATGTTATTGTCTTACACTTTGAGTCCCTTCCTAGCATTTTCTAGCCACACTTCTGAAGTTCCTGAAAATAATGACTGTTAAGCCTACTGAGAGCTGACTATGTGCTGAGAGCTGACTATGTGCTAGCCGCTGTTTAAAGCACTTTTCATTTGTCAATTCATTTAACCCTTATAACACTATGATCTCAGTGTTTCCAGACATAGAAACTGAGATACAGCTTCTTATTCTTCATTCTTTCCCACATCCAATGATAGATGAGCATAGGGAATCAGTCTAATAGACAAAAGTGGGCATTTTGCCTGGTCTTGGGACAGGTACAACCTAAGTCTTCGCCTTGAGGAAGTTGAGTTGAAGGTCATAGCTCTTGACTTATCCTTGATCCAACATCCAAAAGAGACTGCTGGTCCCATCCGGGCAAGGCTCCTGTCCCTTCTTCCATGCCCATGTCATTCACAGGTTTTCAGTGAAGACTGCTGGTCCATAAAGGGCCTAGGGAAAACCTCCTCTTTTGGTTAGAAAAGAAAATACAGGCTTGACATGTTGGATTTACTGTCAAATAAATGAAATGTATAACTCAGGCAGTAGAAAGGGTGTTGTCTAACCAAATCTGAGCAGTCTAGCAGGGTTCCATGGAGGAGGGAAGATGGAAGTCAGCAACAATTTCTAAAATTTGGAATAGTGGAGGAAAAAAACAAAAATTCAAGGAGTCGATAGTAAGGATCTGCACGATCAAAGACGGAGCCAGAGATGAGTGTGCAGTGCAGGGGTAGCTAGACAAATATTCATGACATGCTTCCGAGCTGGCATTTGATGCAGTGTTTTTTTCCAATGCCCTGTGCTACCAAATTTCTCAACTCTGCACCAACCATCCACTGGAGCAAGCAGAAGCTACGTCAACTTGTCCACCAATATTGCATCAGATACCTTGCCTTGATAGGTGTTCTTGGGAGAGAGAGCTTTACTGGATCAGTCCATCTCACACTTTGTTGTTCCCTGGAGCTGGATGTGAGGGACAGAGGCCTCCAGCTCCTGCATCACACAGACCAGTCCACTGGCCCTGGTGAATACTGGAATTCCTCTTGATTTTACTTCGGGGAATACTTTGACAGCTAAAGCAAGGTTTGAAAACCATAGCTTTCCAAGATCTTCATGTGCTACCCAGCATCACATGTCCTCTGATACTAAGATAAAGCTACAAGATAGCTTTATAGCTGTAGGATTCCTGGAGTCCTTCATTCAGCCAAAGTTCTAATTAATACCACTCTGGGTTGTGAAGAGTGGTATTACTTAGAACCCTGCTAGCAAAGTTTAGAAATATGCAGGTTTTTCTAATCTCTGGTTGGAATCCCAGACATCGTTTAAGTCCATGATGAGGCTGCTGACAGAGTGGAGGATAGAAAAAATTTTGGGTCTAGTCATCTCTCTGATGACCGCCATTTACTTTCTTCCTCTCTTTTCTACAGAAAACACATTTAAGTGCAAAGAAAGTGCAGTCCATAAGATGATCCAACTCAGAGCATTTCCAATTTTTTTTTTTTGAAACGGAGTCTCGCTCTGTCGCTCAAGCTGGAGTGCAGTGGCGCAATATCAGCTCACTGCAACCTCTGGGGTTCAAGTGATTCTTCTACCTCAGCCTCCCAAGTAGCTGGGACTACAGGCATGTGCCAACACACCCAGCTAATTTTTGTATTTTTAGTAGAGATGGGGTTTTACCATATTGGTCAGGCTAGTCTTGAACTCCTGACCTCGTGATCCGCCCACCTCTGCCTCCCAAAGTGCTAGGATTATAAGCATGAGCCACCGTGCCTGGCCACCATTTTCTATTTTCAGGCTGGGCATAACTGCACCCCCCTTTCCTATTCTACCCCATTAGTCTCAGCAATGGATGGAAAACATGCCCAGTCCCAGCCCACTGCTTCCCTTTGCCACTTCTTGGAAACCTCCCCAGGACCCAGTGCTTACTCTGCAGATTTTGGATCTCATCTTATCATTCTTTGACAATAATTCTGCCAAGGAATTCCCTCTCTTCTCCCTAATTCTTTACATCCTATAAAATAACATGAGGATTTGGTTAAAAAAATTCATCCTATAAAATAACATGATGATTTGCTTAAAAAAATTATGTAAAGCAGCCAAAGGAGCAGAGGGGCCAAGGAAATCTCAGAAACCTCCAACTCTTGCCCTCTAACGTGAAGATCTCCCCAGCTCTTCTGTGTCTGCTGCTACTATGCATTCCCAGGTGTTTGCTGAGCCAGGTAAGGCCTCTCTCTCCTTTCAGGAAAGTTAACAACCTCCGGGACAATCTGATCAATAAGGGCCCTCAGAATATCACTGCAAGAAGAGCCCTCAGAATTTAGGTGAAATTCTTTTTCCCTAAAAAATGGGAATATGTTTCAAGAGAAATCAGATTGATACAAGCCAGAACCAGAATTCTAGGCCACCGAAGCCAGTCTCTGGGCTCTTTCCAGGATACCAGTTTTGGGAACAGTTCTACTCTATTGTATAGCTCGGGGATTTTCAAGAAAAAAATTTGTTCGTAAAATTAGGCACTTGGTCCGGCACAGTGACTCACGTCAGTAATCCACCATTTTCGGATCCCAAGGCAGGTGGATTGTTTGAGCCCAGGAGTTTGAGGCTGCCGCGAGCTGTGAGCATGCCACTGCATTCCAGCCTGGGGAACAAAGTGAGACTGTGTCTAACAAATAAGTAAATATAAATAAATAAAAATAAAACTAGCCAGTTATATTTTCTTTCTGAAAAAGATGAAGCTGGAAGGGTGAAGCTGGGATGATGGCATGGTTTTAGGATGGGGAGGGCAGATACTAATGAATGAATGGCCTTTTGACTTGGCTGGTCTCCATGCAGGCTCAAGACAGACAAGATTGTTCTGGCACTGTGATTCTAGTCCCTAATTCCAACCTCCTGGACCAAGGACTATGGTCTCTTGTTCAGCACCAGCCCACAGCCATTTCCTTCCTCTCCTGCCCACCACCTCTTCTTTCCTAGCAGGGGAACTTTCCCACCCAACCTATAGCAATAGCCTCTGAAATATTCTCCCTAACTACAGTCAATATCATCCAACCTATCCTCAACTCCGATGCTCTGTGAATTGAAACCTCAGAGGAAGAGGTGGCAATAGATTCAGTGGTCAGGTTACACTTCTCAGTGAAGAAGAGGCATAAGCAGGACCTCTCTTAAGTGATGGAGTGAGACTAAAGGAGAAGGTTCAACTGAGCTAGTTTAGGGTGGACAAAAGAGTAGGCAAGAAGCAGAAATCTTGTCCGGCTGGAATTTGGTCCAGGAATAGGAGAAACATTTTAAAATTTTAGAATGCAAGCTTGGAGCTACATTTTGGAGGATCTTGAATGTCAACATAGACAGTTGGATTCAGTTCTGAAGGTCATGGGAAGACACTGAAGGTGTGTGAACTAGTGAGGAAGAGAAGCAGCCTCATCAGAGGTATGCATGGGGATGGAAGCAGCAGCCCATAGGAAGAATGGGGTCAGCTGGAACTTACTGAAGATATTTGGTAAAGAGAACAGAGTGGGAGGCCCAGGGACCCAGTCCCTAGAATCTGCTACCAAAATATCACAAGGCAGTATTCAGAGGCATGCCTACCCTGAGCCCCAAGTTTACTTCCCTCTCTCACTATACCTGTAAGCTCCAACTGCAGAGCTTTTTAAACATGCATTTAAAAAGACAGGGCCTCCTCTTCCTAGATGACCCCTAAGATTCTACTGCAATCTATGAGTTTGGCCAGCTCCTTTTTCCAAAAGGGGACCCACTTATATGGAAATTAGCTATAATGTCACCTCCTTAACAACAGTAAAGACCAATAGTAGGGCCAATACCTGCCAGTCTTGGGGAGAGAATGATAGCTTCTGTAGAAAGCAAAGCACTCAGAAGCATGGAGCACTGGAAAGTCTCACCCTGGGAAGCAAGAGACATTGATGCAGATTCCAGGAGTAGCACTGACTCCCTGAGCACTGTGGCATATCAAGTTCTCCTTCTGGGCCTCAGTGTTTCTGTCCATTAAATGGGGATAATACTGTGTTATAGGCAGGAAGTGAGGGAATCTGGCAGATGTTATGACATGTTTCCAAGCCCTAGGAGCTATGTCTTGGCAAACATCACCACGTGCATTGGCTAGGGAAGAGTTGAAAAGAAAAGCATTTCAAATCTATTATCACGTGCCAGCCAGGGACCTGCATTACTGTGAACCCACTCCTAGCTCAGGCATTGCCTGCCTAGACACAGATTTTTCATTAAAGCCCCCATCCCTATCCCCAAATGCAACCAAAGTCCTGGGAGCAATTAGCAACCATACAACTTCATTCAGCCTCATGCCAGATCTGGTAGTTCTGTGTACTTCTTCTCCTGCCACCAAGATCTCATCTCCAAACACCAATCAGGAATGAACTCTAAAACTCCAACCAAGTGTAGAAGCATGCAGTGAGTTGGAATAAAAATAACAAAAATATCACCATATGCATTGATATTCAGAAGACCTGGCACTCAGCAAGGCTTGGGCAGAAGGCAGTGGAAAATGGTAAATACTGTATCTCTCTATGTTGAAGTTCTCAGGCTGTTTGTCCTCTGACTCCCGTGTATGAACCTATAAACTTAAAAGACTGGAGATGTTGGGGCCTCTGATAGAGCAGTTTCCAGCAACCAAACAGGAATGCATTGCACATCATTGAGCTTTGCATCCTCAGCTCTTTGTTTAGGTTGTGTGTCAGCTTAGTCTGTGCAAATCATTTTTTTTCCGTGAGACCCGGCTTACCTTTTGCACTAGACTGATGGTTTCTAAATCGACTATGAATCAGAATCACCAGAACTACTTCTGAAAATACAGATTTCCTGGCCTTATCCCAAGATTCTGAGTCAAGACATTGGGTTGTGAAACAGTGCCCCCATCAGTTCTTTAATGTTTTCCTGAGGATACGAAAGTATAGCTCAGTCTAGCACTAGAACCCCGATGCTCTCTGAGTTTTCTTTGTTCTCTCACATGTGAGTTCTGACCCCACTGCCTTGAACTTGCATGGCAGTATTTGTCATGCCCTGCCCAAGTCCTGTGTGGCCTTTTACTTCCTCTCCAGCCCTGGATCACCATAAACTAGCTGTGTGACCTGCTATGAAGCACTTCATCTCTCCCTTCTAGTGTCTCTTTCCATTATTTCTATGACTTTTGTGATCTCTGAATAAATCTGAGATGAAGCTGAAGAATGTGGTCATTCTTCAGAACTTGTGACTCACAGGACTTAATACAGAACAGCTTCCACCACAGGAGATTCATTTCTTTTCCAATGCTAATTGATCCCTGTCTACTACTAACTTACAGCCCAGACCATGGTCTCGCCATTCACCAGCTCCCAAACTATGAGCAAGTTTTTGCATCTGCTTTAGATAATGGTCAACTAGGAAGGAATTAGAGAAAAGAAGGAGACAGAGAAAGGGCAGAATGGCCACCTCCCCAGGGAATGCATTCAGGCTGCTGGACCAAACAGCTGCAGGACTTGAGCAGTCTTAAGTTTCGTTTTAGCTTTTCACGCTAAGGTTTTTGAAATCCACATTAAAACCAAAACCAAAGAAAGGGAAATTGCAAAACAAAGGGACTTTCTGATTGCAGGCTCTGAACTGTCTCCAGAACTTGGCATGTCTTTGGGTATGTGTCATACCTGGGATCCTTCTCCTATTCCTTCTGGGGTCCAGAGCATCCTGCACCTCTGGTGAATATGAAGATCCTGGGGTCTCATGCTTCCCTGTTTTGGGGAGACTCCTTTTATTTCCTCACATACAGCACAGGCATACCTGTGGGTCCATCTCAATCACATGTCTTCATCTGGAAGCATGAAGACAATTAAGGGAATCCTTCTTCAATAGTTCATATCCTGGGTCTCTGCCTGGCATCCTCTGATCACTATATTCTCATTATCAATATCTATAACAATGAATTTATTGAACACTTACCATATGCTAACACCTCACTTTTCAATGCCCTTTTCCTGTGTCAACTAGTTTAATTCACACTCATTTTGCTGATAGGAAAACAGTGGCACAAGGAGCTGAAATAAGCATTCAAAACATCCAAGCATCCAAATCCTGGCAATCTGGCTCAAGAGTCCATTGTTTTAACCACTATCCTGCCTGTCCTAGAGCTAAACAGCAAAGAACTCTTCTCTGCTGATTCCTCATGCCCTAAGTGTCCAGGTCTCGGATTAGACTCATTTCAAGATGATAATCAATCATGGGAGAATAAAATAGAGAGGACACAGATAATCCCCTGGTCTAGAAATAGTCAACATGTCCCAGAGCTAGGCTCCTCCCTGATCCTGTGCCCATGGAGGATATCAGTAAAAAATCACATCACTATTTCTCATAGCCCACATAAACTATCTTTGCCAATAAACCTCTCAAGTTGACACTTGCATTGAAAATCTATTGGCCATCCTTCATCTTGTACATCCCCACATTTGATACATGAAGCAGGTGGACCTAAAAATATCTAAATAGGTCCCATGGCTACTAGGCAGGCAAGCTGAGATTATGCACTTGACATAAATGCCCTGAATTCTACTAACGCACTTTGCTTTCTTGTAATGGACTTTTACTACTGTTTTCATTTTTTTACCTCTGGATGCAGGTAAGAAATGAAAATGTGTCAAGCCACATTAGTGGAGAATAAAAACGTTCTGAGCTTATTCTGTGTGACACTTGCCTTGCATGTGGACTGAGTATTTATACAAATGTAATTCCTAAAGAAAACTTGACTCCGTGTATCAGTGTTATATGAGGCAATTGGCAGGGACAGTCCCAGATGCTTTTTTTGTAAGAGTTCCCTCTTGTGAGAGGAAATCCTGAGGTTAGGGATATGTTTCAAGTTCTGGCACTTCTGTATTGGTAAAAGATGACCCAGAGTGTTTTTTTTTTTAAGTGGACAAAGAAAAGGTAGAAGACCTAAAGTCTTTTATAAATAAATTGTTAAAAATAATTGAATTCTTAAGCTAAGAAGACTATCAGATAATTCACAGATAAAAACATAAACCATTGAACATGTAAACAAAAATACCAACCAATGAATACAAATTTAAACAAGCTCATACTGGAATAGTTTCTTTCTGACAACTTTTAAATTGAGGCAATACTTTCCTACAACACAGTTCAAAGAGTTAAACCAATTTTACATATAGACGCCCCAGGAATCGCCACCCAGATCAATATTTGTAGAACATTTCTAAACCCCAGTCTCCTTCACGTTTGATGCCAGTCAAAAGCCCCCAGTAAGAGCACCTAGTCTCAGTGCTACCACTATGAATTAGTTTTGCCTATATCTAAAATAATACTTTTATTAGCAAAGTAGCATATACTTTTGATTAATAATGTATTTGTTTTCCATTACTGCATTAATAAATTACCACAAAATTAGTGGCTTAAATAATATAAATGGATTTTCTTACAATTCTGAAGGTCAGAAGTCGAACATAGATTTCAGCAGGCTAAAACCGAGGTATTATCAGGAATGTGTTTCTGTCTAGAAGTTCTAGGGAAGGACCCATTTTTTCGATTGCTCTAGGCATTGGCGGAATTCAGGTCCTCTGAGTTATTGGGTTATTGAACCGAGATGTTCCTTTTCCTGATGGCTGTCAGCCAAGAGCCTTTCCCAGCTTCTAGAAGCCTCTGTATTCTGTGGCCCAGAGCCCCCCTCCTCCATCTTGAAACCAGCAACAGTGGGTCAGGTACCATTCATACTGTGCATGTCTTCTTCCATCTCCTCTCTCTGATGAGACTCAGAAAAGAGTATCCATTTTCAAGGACTCGTGGTATTAGATTGAGCCCACCTGGATAATCTCCCCATTTCAAGGTCTGTACCCTGGATCCCATCCACAGAGATCCTTAGTGTGAAAAGCTAAAGTGAAACTTAGGACTGCCCAAGTCCTGCAGCTGTTTGGTCCAGCAGCCTGAATGCATTACCCAAAGAGGTGGCCATTCTGCCTTTTCTCTCGCTCCTCCTTTTCTCTCTGTCTTCCTTTTCTCTAACTCCTTCCCAGTTAGTCATTATCTAAAGCAGATATGATAAAAATTAACTCCCTGGTAACAGATTCACAGTTTCCAGGGATCAAGGAGTGAACTTTTAGGGGTTATTCATTTACTGAGACAGGGTCTCACTCTGTCGTTCAGGCTGGAGTGCAGTGGTGTGGTCTCAGCTCACTGCAACCTCTGCCTCCTGGGTTCGAGCAATTCTACGGCCTTGGCCTCCCAAGCAGCTGGGATTACTCAAACTCCTGACCTCAAGTGATCTGCCCACCTTGGCCTTCCAAAGTGCTGGGATTACAGGCATGAGCCACTGTGCCTAGTCAAAGGGGTCCTTTATTCTGCCTACTACAAGCAATATGGCAATATGCACTAAAGCTTCACATTTCAACAGCAGTAAAGACATGGGGGAGGGTTTTTAAACTTGGGTTTTCAAAATAATATTAACATTATTTTTAAATGAAAACATGAATTATATATGCCCAACATAATGAAATGCTTTAATTATGTATGGTATATTTTTGTAATGAAGCAGTATGAAGCCATTAAAATTCAAGTAATTGAAGAATATTTAATGACTTGGGAGAGTACATGACTCATGTTAAGTGAAAAAAAGCTGTAAATATAATCATATGTACATTATGTCCTTATGTGTATTTATATATGTGTGTATGTAGATGTGTATGTTTGCATATCTTATATGTATATACCTATGTACATATATATGCATACATATGTGTATTGACACACATATACACACATAGTGAGATGGAGAGAGAAGAAAGGGAGAAAATAAAAAAATATAGCAGCCAGATCCAATCTTAGTGTTTAAAGCACAGTTAGAGTGACCAACCCTCCTGATTTGCCCAGGACTGAGAGGTTTCCTGGGACACTGAACTTTTCTAAAACTGAGCAAGTCCAGGCCAAAGAAGAATTAATTGATTATCTTAAGTGCAGATAACTTTTTACCCTTTTCTTTTGGGAACAATCTATTTTATGTTTTCTGCAAGAAAAATACAACCATTTAAAATGTATTACAAGTTCTTGAGGTACCTCACTCACTCTGTGTTGGGGGTAATGCCAGAAACATTTCAGAAGCTGCTCTTAGCAATAGTGCACATCCTGGAAAAGCTTCAGATAACTGATGAAAGTGTAGTATCCTCCACCAATGAAATAGAAACCTTTTGACTTTTGAAGGCAGATTCTTTAAGAAACACAATATTCCTGCAGATCTCAGCAGCCACAGGTCAGCTAGAAAAAACTTTATCTCCTTTAGTTATGTATGATTAGACCATTCTCAGAAATTAGAATGAGAAAAACAATGGAATTTAAAACCACAAAGCTGCAGCTGGGCACAGTAGCAGGGGTGCCTGTAATCCCAGCACTTTGGAAGGCCAAGGCAGGAAGATCACTTGAGCCTGGGAGTTTTGAGACCAGCCAGGGCAACAGAGTGAGACTCCATCTTTAAAATTAATTGATTAATTAAAACCACATAACTAAAATTGGGCTACTTGGAAGCACCAAGTTGCTATTTCTTCTTGAAGATCCCTCTTGTGGGAATGACTCTGACATGGACTATGGAAGCAGGCAGCTCACTGCAGCCGTCCATCACTACACGCCAATGTTGGCAGGTGCCTCAAGAGAGATGTTTTATGTTTTTTTAACTAGTTCATGTAGTCTAAAACACGCTAATGTTTATTATACTGACCTAAAGACTCTACAGTTGACTTCATACTGTACTTTCTTATCTTTAAAAACAGGGAATAAAAATGAACTGTTAATTTTTACACAAAGAAAACACTATTTGGCTCAGAATGCTATTATGGAATATGACGCATATTGATCACATTAACAAACCAAGTAGATCACTTGGTTTCAATTTTTGAAAAACAGTGATAAAAATGAAACTGACTATTTTGTATTTGACGTGGAACATTTAATTGTGCAATGCCTGTTTCACAGTGCCTAATAGATATTAACCTAGAGGCTGTTAGCCTTGATAAGCTTAATTGTGATCTTACAAATAATGAAGTAAACATACCACCCTGAGTACCAATTAACACTTCATCATTGAGGGCTTTATAATAATTTCCCACTTTACTGAGTTGATGTGAATAACTTATGGAATAATTAATGTTATTCTCTAACCCTTAGATAAAAGTCAATTGTGGATTTGGTTTTTATGTCGGTAAAATTAATATGTTTTATTTAGAATGCCATGGAGTGCATTAAATATTATGAAATACTTTAGACCCATCACCCTGCCTCCAGTTAAAACATAGTTTTGAAAAATGAGTTCGACTATTTGAATGTGAAGTATTAGAAATTGTTTAGCCAAGAACATCAGAAGGCTTAATGATTACCAAACAGACATGGGTAACATGGAACATCTGGTAGTGATTAGAGATAGCTGACATTTCCAGTTCTTATTCTTCTGTGTACAGGGCAGGGTTGTACTTCCAGGCCATCTTGAAAACTGACAAGCTGTGTGATCCACTTTGGGCAATAAAATGTAAGCAGAAATGACATGTATCCCTCCAGGCAGATGCACTTAGGAGCTAGCACAAGAGTCTCTATGTCTCTTTCACCTGCCAGTGACCAGTGATGGTCCAGTGATAAAGACTCCAGCAGCCCAAGTAAGGAGAAAGTAGAGCAAAACCTTCTATTCTGCAACTGGTGAGGAAACTCTCGAAATCTGGATAAGAGGTAGCCCACATCATGCTGTGCCAAACCATACCACACTGTTCCAGGAATTACACTGGAAACCAGGGGCACTGGGAAGAGCTGGCCTGGACAACCAGAGTCCTAGGTGCTCTGTTTCACCTCTAGCATGTCAATTCTCTAATCTCATCCTCAGCTGCTCTATCAGTAAAGTTGAGATGATGATCTGTATATTTAAGAAAGGAGGGGATTCAACTGACAAATTCCATTTTCACCCCTAGTCATTAACTGTGTGTCTTGGACCACATCACCAGGGACAGAGCAGGGGAACACAATAACCAGAATCTATACTATCAAGCCAGCCAGGGACCCAGGATTATGGAGTATTCACCCAAATAACCAGCAGGGCAGGCCAGGAGATTTCTATGGACATCCCAATAGAACTCTCAAAGCGCCAGGGGCAACTTGGACGGTTCACTGTCATCAAGACAATTTCTTAGTTCTCATGATAAACAGTTCTGCCCACCTCTCCTCCTTACACCCAACCCTATTCCCAAAACTCATTCAAGAGTTTATCCTAAAATTCCAATTGATTCCAGGGAGTTATAAAGGACAAGAATAGACATCCCCATACAGTTTATTGGGTCTCAGAAGGTCTCCTGTGCCGAGAAAATATTAGGCATTGAGTGGGGTCTGATGATGCAAGGACTTGAAGTAGTAAATTTCGTGTTCTCAAGACCTAACAGAAGCTGTTCATGCTCCTTTGTTAAGACATATTAAGTAATCCTTCTTGAAATCATTCATCTGTATTCCAGCTGGGCCCAAGATTGCTTATCCTTGCAATATGAACTTACAGAGGCAAAACAACAAAGATTCTGGAGTGTCCACTACAGTGAAGACCTTACCAGTTACCAGGGACCAAATGAGGTAGTCCAATGGTAACTGGGCATGGTGACCCCATTGCTGAGTTCTGGTTTTGATGCTTTACTAAATTGTCAAAATGACTTTGGGGAAATCATTTTCCTACTCTGTGCCTCAGCTTATACATCTGTAAATGAGGCATTCGAACTAGATTAATGATTCCCAAAATGGCTTTGGTTAAAAATTACCTGGTCACCTAGAGTACTTCAGAAACAGAGAATTCAAGGCTTCATCTCTGAAAATTCTGACTCTGTATTTTGGCATGTTAAGCCATCTCTTTTGTGTCATTAATAAATGCCCTAGGCATCTGGATATTCCAGGTAGGTCTGAAGAGATCAGTGCACTAGAGGGTCTCTGAGGTTTCTGGGCATTTCGCTATAGCTTTTCTGCCTGGTTCTTGCCCTCTAATTGGAATTGCATGATGGTTTTTGTTCTGAAATGTCCACTTGCCAGTCCTAGCTTGTCATGAAGTAGCCATACAACCTACAACAAATCATTTTGTTATTGTTTCATTTGTAAAGGGAAATGCTTTAATAAATTAAATGCAACTGCCTCTTTCAACTCATTCTATAAGATTGTGATCATTCAGGAGAATTGCTTGAACCCAGGAGGCAGAGGTTGCAGTGAGCCGAGGTCGTGCCACTGCACTCCAGCCTGGCGCCTGGTGACGGAGTAAGACTCTGTCTCAAAACAAAAAAAAAAAAAAAAGATTGTGATCATTAAGGACAGTTGGAGCAGAGCTGAAAAAATGAAAGCAGAAATTCTGCTTCCCAGAATGCTCTCCCACCTAATTTCATTCCTTGAGAACCAGGTAAGAATCCAGAAGGTCCGGTTCCATAGTAAGGTATACATTTCCTGCCCTTTATTCACAGACAGTTGCTTCTGATCTCAGGCTCTGCTTATTGACCACTTAGCCACAGATATATTTGTCCTATATGTTCTATTTGACAGATGTCAAGTCTGCCTTAGAAAACTGCTATGGGGAAGCCACCAAAGAGAGAAGAAACAGGAGAGGCAGAAGGACCACTTCTCTGAGCAACACAGCCAGACCACTGGACAGAACAGCTGCTGAATTTGCATGCCCTAAAGTTTCGTTTTAACTTTTTACATAAGGATTTCTCAAATTCAGTTTAAAAATAAAACAAGAGAGGGAAATTGCATAATCAAAGTGGCTTGCCAACTGAGATTCCTAAACACCCTGCAGAACTAGAATTCTGAAGCCCCTTGGTGTCTCTGAGCACTGCGACCTGACTCCCATTCCCTCTGAGTTCCCAGAACAGTCCAGTCTTTTGGTTTATGGCAAGATCCCAGAATCTCACTTCACCCCTGTTCCTGGGAGACACATTTTTTTTTTCTTCATCCACAGCACAAATATTTCCCAAGGTCCATCCCTATAACTGCATCCACTTATCTTCTGGACACTATGTCCACCTTACTTAACTATTGATTACAGTTAGTTTATTGATCACTTACCATATGCTATTCACTCTTCAAAGCAAGTTTTTGGTATCAGATAATATTCATAAAATGCATAAAAATAAATATCCATTTCCACACCACAAAATTAAAGAATAAGAGGCAATTGGAATATAAAGTTAATAATCTGAGCCTTCTCTGACAAAGATATTAACCAGTGTTTCCAGTATCCAAATTCAAACTTTTAACCATCATGCTATTCTGCCTGTCTTAGGACTGACAGCCAAGAACATTTCTCTGACATTGCCTACCATCTGAGGGTCTCTGCTATCTGATTTGGTTTGTTGCAGACAATTACAGATGAATCAAGTTAGAGAAGAACTTAAGTACTATTCAATTCTGGAATAGGGTACATAGATGGTATCACTTCTTATTACTGTACTAATAGCAGACATCACTAATCAATCACAGCATTATATTAAAAAACCCAAGGTAATGCCTCACTGTTTTAAATTTTTACAACAAAACTTTCTAGTCATCCAACACCAATTCATAAAGTTGACACATGATCTTGTTATCACAAAACTGTCAAAACCCTATAATCTATAGATGAGGATAGTGAATCTCAAAGTCAATAAGACTTGCCCAAGGCCACATTGGGCAGATTATTGGACAAATCAGGACTAGACCCAAGTTCCTTGATGCTTAATTACCTTCATTTTTACTAGCCTTTTTTCATTCCCAATGATCATAATTTTCACAATTTCTGTTGCCTGTGCATTCATGTACTTTCCATATGAAGTCAGCTCAGTGGAGAAATCAACAAAGTCATCAAGGTATTACATAAGACAATGACTTTATTGTTACATGAAAAATATACACAAACTCCACCCCTAAGCCAATCCCCCCCACCCCATGCACACATTCAGATCGGCGCCAAACAGTACATCTGGCAGAGAACCATCCCCCAAAATGATTAAAAAGTTGCCATCCTGGAGCAACTCAACTCCCTTTCTGATTAAAGGAAATCCTGATGACACACGTTTCCTATTCTTCAAATTCTTTACTGTTCAAAAGTTCACACAGTAATTGTAATAAGTGAAAAATGTGTGATGTAAATGTTTAAAAATCTCTTCTGAATCAAAACCATAAAAAGCCACTTGATTTAATAACAGAATCACAAGAAATAAAATAAACCAACTAACATAAACATTAAAAAGCAAAGTAAAATGTAAAAAAAAAAAATGGTGACCTTTTTTCTTTGATTTACTTTATATTGAAGTATAATTCAATATACTGTGCAGTAAAGTGCAGACATTTTAAATATAGAGTTTCGTGAATTTTACATGTGTAGTTAACCATTTAACTACAGCTCTGATCAAAATGTAGAATGTTCCTGGCTCCCAAAGGGCTCCCTCATGATGTCCATACCTGCAAAGGAACCACTCCCCTAACCTCTATCATTATAGGTTTATTTTTTCTTTTAACAAGACAAATGTCTTCCTCTTAGCAATTATCAAATGTTTTTAAGAATAATAGACTCACATTTCAGTGAAGGGGCAAATTTTCCAGCAATGTGTTCATTTGATTAAGAGCCTTAATAATATCCACATATTTTGATTTATTAATTCTTTGGCTGTAAAATTAAATGAAGACATTAATAATAATGTTATATTATATCAGCTTTTTCCTAAGTATTGTTTATAACCATAAAAATGGAAATGCTATAATTCCCAGCTATAGAGGAATAAAGTCTTAAGTTAATTATGGTACACTGATATATATGAACTCCTACAGAGCTTTTAAAGTTCAAGATTATTGGGGAATATTTACTGTCTTGTGAGAAATCTAGACACATTAATTGAAAAGGCAATATTTGAACTTGGGTTTGGTGGTGAAATTTTAGATATACACCCTATAGTTCAACAATACATTGCCAATTACTAACCTACGTTTTTTATATAAACAAATTCCTGAGAAACAAATTTTGTAAATGCCCCCTCTACTCCCTTCCTAATTCATTCTATGAGTCCAGAATTACCCTAATATTAAAACCAGATAAAGATATTAAAACAAAAGAAAACTACAAACCAACAGAAATATGTAAACCAAACTCATGAACAAAATTCTAAACAAAATATTAGCAAATAAAATCCAACAATGCATAACAAGAATTACACACTGCAACCAAGTGGTATTTATTCCAGATATGCAAGGCTGGTCCAGCATTCAAAAATTGGTTGATATAACCCATCATAACAACTTTCTAAAGAAGAAAAAATATGATAATATCAATAAATGGAAAAAAACATTTTACAAAATTCAACAGCCATTCATCATTGAAAAAACTCTCATCAAACTAGGAATAGAGGGGTACTTTCTCACCTTTATAGAGTGCACCAAAAAAGACCCACAGCTAATGTCATACTTAATGGTGAGAAACTGTATATTTTTCTCCTAAGATTGAGAACAAGGCAGGGATGTTTCTTCTCACCACTCCAATTCAACATAATATGGGAAGGCCTAGCCAACACAATAGCACAAGACAAGAGAATAAAAACATATACAGAGTAGAAAGCAGGAAATAAAACTGTCTTTGTTTGCAGAAGATGTGACTGTCTGTGTAGAAGATCACAAACAATCAGCAACAAAAATTCATGCAACTAATAAACAGTTTTAGCTACAGGATACAAGGTTAACAGATAAAATTCAATAACTTCCTATCAGCAATGAATAATTAGAATTTGAAATTAATACACAATACTATTTAGATTAGCACCAGTAAAATGAAGTATTTAGAATACATTTCTAGCAATTTAGAAATTAGTATAAGATATGAGGGAAACTACAAACTTCTGATGAAAGATTAAAGACAATCTAAATAAATGAAGAGATATTCCATGTTTCTGGATAGTTGGAGTTAATATTGTCAGAATGTCAATTCTTCCCAACGTGATCTGTACCTTCAACACAATCCCAATCCAATGATAGCAGGTTACTGTTTTTGGATTTGACAGACTGATTTTAATGTTTATATAAAAAGGCTAAAGACCCAGAATAGCTAACACAGTACTGAAAAAGAACAGTCAGAGGACTAACCATTACCCAACTTCAAGATTTACTATCAAGCCACATTAATCAAGACAGTGTGGTATTGGCAAAAGAATAGACAAATGGGTCAGTGGAACAGAACAGAGAGCCCTCGACAGATGAATGGATATGTAAAATGTGCTATATACATACAAGGGAATATGACTCAGCCTTAAGTATATGTAATATCATATGCTACAACACAGAGGAACCTTGCGATCATTACGCCAAATGACATAAGCCAGTCACAAAAGAAAAACACTATACGATTTCACTCACATGAGGTAGTTAGAGTAGTCAAAATCAGAAATAGGCTGGGTGAGGTAGCTCCGCCTGTGGTCCCAGCACTTTGGAAGGCTGAGGTGGGCGGATCATGAGGTCAGGAGATTAAGACTATTCTGGTCAAGATGGTAAAACCCTGTCTCTACTAAAAATATTTTTAAAAAATTAGCTGGGCATGGTGGTGAAGGACATAGTTTTAAGGGCAAGAATTTCCCAGAGCCATTCCCTCACCTCCCATCTCCATCCGGGAGATTTAATGGTTATGTTTGAATTTCGCGGGCGTGGGAAGAAACTAAGAGTCAGTCACTCCAGCGGAAGTTCTAAGGAAGTCCTTTCATTGGCCTGGGGTCTTGCAGAAGGCGGGGGTTCCTCCCAGGTTAAAAGTCCCCTTCTTCCACACCCCTTTGGACTTCAGGTTTGGGTCCCCTTCCACAAACACTCCCTTCGTGTACGCCATCGTTCTCGCTCCTAGATTTGCCCTCTGGAGTCCCCTTCCACACTCTCTCGTGGAAGCCTGTCTTCCCCTCTGAGACTCCATCTCTCTCTATTCCCTTCCACTCAGTGTGCAAGCTGCTTTCCTCTCCTGGATTCCATCTTTCTGGATTCTCTCACCCAGTGTGAGAGTTAGCTGTTTCTTTCTCTCTCCTTCTCCTGTTTCTCTCTTTAAATAAATTACTTTCTACAAACACTTTTGAGTCTGGCATTTACTGTGCACTGCGCCGCGGTCCCCTCTCTCATTCTTGAGAGGGCAGGAGGCTAAGAACCTGGAGAAACGTCCTCTCAGGGGAGCCGAGGGCACCCTGAACCCCAATATTCCATCTGGCGAGTCAGCCAGGAGAAGGGTACACCAGAAAGAGGGCTACAGCCAGGAAAGGGGTACAGCCAGAGAAGAAGACTTCAAAATCGTGAGTAAAACCAGCCGTGTTCTGTCCTGTCGCTTTAAGAACATCTGACGTGGCAAGCAGGACAAGGCTGTGAGGAACCTGAGCGGCTGGGCCTTGGCGGCATGACCTAGCCCCGCTTAAGCGGCGCGGCCCAGCCAGAATTAAAAGTGCGGTTTTTTTTGTTTTTTTGTTTTTTTGTTTTTTTTTTTACCTCCAAGCTCTCTCTCTGCTTTCCCTCTCCTTCTCTATCCTTCCGATATTATCTCTGGGATCAAAACCTGCAGGAGCCTGTGGTGCGGAAAGGATGAGCACGAGCACCCTCCCCTTTCCGCTCCTCCCCAGCCAGGAACAGCCCAGCCCTGGGGGCGGAACCCAGTGCGCGCGCAGAGGTCAGCCAATGAAAAACAGTGGGGCGGGGCAAGGTATAGCCCAAGCCTGCAGCGGCTGGGGCTTGCGGCCGCCTGGCGCCTGGTTCTGGCTGTCCTCTCCGGCATTCTCCAGTCCCAGGCAGCAGGGTAAAAAGGCTCCCCAGGACGCGTGGGTCCCTGTGTGGACAGTGGCTCGGGGAGTGGCCCAATCGCACAGGTGGTTCTAACAGGGTCAACATGGCAACAGAAAGCCGCGTAGGGTGGGAGAACTCGCTGCCGGCCCAGCAGTGGCTGCAAAAGCGGCTTTTAAAGTGACCGGGCAAGTGGCTTTTTTCCTCTGCCGGTGTGGGTGAGGGAAAGGAAGCAGCTGATGGCCGTCAGCCCCACCCAGCTTTTAGGTAAGCCACACTGCCTCAGGGTGCAGCATTTTTATTCAAAATATGGCTTAAGAAAGCTTTCTGCCTTCTCTTAATGCAAGTGGCCCGTTTGCATAGTTGGTTAAGGTGTAGGGCCTACAACTGCAAGGTTGCTGGTTCAAATTCCTTGATGTAGTCTTTGTTTTTTTTTTTTTTTTTTTTCAAGAAAAAAAGAATAAAAGGGAAAAAAAGAGAAAGAGGAAGATGGAGAGAGAACGAGAATCTTGTTCTATTGCTCAGTATTTCATTTAAATCTGTGAAATGCTTATGCAATTACTAAAAAATGATTTGTTTCCTATTATGTGATCACTTTTACAATAGGTGTGACATAATATTGAAAAAAATATATGTTTTGTGGATATGGGGTGGTAAGTTCTGTAAATATTTATTAAATTTGCTTGTTCCAAGTCTGAGTTCAAATTGTGGTTTTTTTTTTTGCTCTCCATTAGGTTGGTAGATCTTCCTCCATCCCTTCATGTTAAGTCTTTGTGTGTCCTTGCCTATAAGAAAGGTCTGAATACAGCGTACTGATGGGTTTTAACTTTTTATTCAGTTTGTCTAACTATATGTTTTGATTGGAGCATTTAATCCATTTAAGTTTAGTCTTAATATTGATGTTATTTAAGGCTAACTAGCTGTTTGCCCGTTAGTTGATGTAAATTCTTCATTGTTGTAATATTCTTTACTTTTTGGTAAGTTTTTAGGATAACTGATGCTGATTGTTCCTTTCTGTGTATCGTACTTCTTTCAGAAGTTGTTGTAAAACAGGCCTGGTGGTGATGAAATCTCTGAGTTCTTGCTTGTTTGCAAAAAAAAATTTATTTTTCCTTCACATGTAAAACTTAGTTTGGCTGTATATAATTCTGGGTTTAAAGTGTTTTTCTTTAAGGATGTTAAATATTAACCCCCACTCTCTTCTAGCTTGTAAAGTTTCTACTGAGAGATCTGCTGTGAGTCTGATAGGCTTCCCTTTATGGGTAACCTGGCCCTTCTCTCTTGCTGCCCTTAGTATTTTCTCCTTTATTTCAATCCAAATAAATCTGATGATTATGTGTCTTGGGGTTGGTCTTCTTGAGGAAAATCTTTGTGGGGTTCTCTGGAGATTAAGAGTTAAGTATTGCCTGGAGTTAAGTATTGTCATGCCTTACTAGTTTAGGAAAATTTTCCTGGATAATATCCTGAAAAATATTTTCCAGCTTGGTTTCATTCTCTTCATCACTTTCTGGTATACCTATTAAGTGTAAATTAGGTCTTTTCACATAGTCCCATATTTCTTGGAGATTTTGCTCATTCCTTTTTACCCTTTTTTCTCTGATCTTGTCTTCTCATTTCATTTCATTAAGTTGGTCTTCGACCTCTCATATCCTTTCTTCTGCTTAATCAATTCGACTGTTAAGACTTGTGCATACTTCAGGAATTTCTCGTATTGTGTTTTTCAGCTCCAGTAATTCATTTATATTCCTCTCTAAATTGTCCATTCTCGTCAGCATTTCATCAAACCTTTTTTGAAAGTTATTAGTTTCTTTGCATTGGGTTAGAACATATTCTTTTAGCTCACAGAATTTTCTTATTATCCACCTTCTGAACCTAACTCTGTTAATTCTTCACACTCGTTTTCCATCAGGCCTTGTTCCGTTACTGATGAGGAACTAGCGTCCTCTGTAGAAGGAGAGACTTTCTGATTTTGAGTGTTCTCAGTTTTTTTATGGTGGCTTCTTGGCATCTTTATGGTTTTATCCACCTGTCATCTTTGTAATTACCAACTTTCAAATTAGGTCTCCGAGCAGATGTCCAGCTTGTTAATTCCTAGCTCTGGAATCTATGTAATTTTCACTGCGGTGACCCACAATGCTGACCTAAACAGCAGCATTGAAATTTGTGGTGCTTTTCTACCCAGGGGTCTCTGGTCTGGCTTCTCAGTCCCTTTTTCAATCAGCTGAATGAACTGCTCTACCTTCCCAGAGCTCCAAACATCATCCAAAAGGAGACCCAGTCCCGTTTACTCTGCACCAAGAGCTGCCAGGCTGAGGCACCGGCACAACAGCTGCGCCAGCCAAAAGGATCGCGCTAGCGACCCATGGGACTCCTCTGCTGGGAATGTCCTGGTCCGTGGGCACCAAAAATTTGTCTGTGAGTGTGGTGTCCGCTTGCTCTCTACGCTTTCACTGGGAGCTGCAATCCTCAGCTGCTAGTGATCGGCCATCTTGGATCGGAGTTAGTCTTGAATTGGTAAAACCTTTTCGGGAAATTCAGAAGCTAAAGGCTATGGGACTTTGTATTTGGTGTATAATTTGTCTTGCTTAGGATTGGCTCTCTCTATGGCAGAACTTTTCCATCTAGAAGATCATAGTTAAACCAGCTCCAGGGCCCAAATAGTCAATGGCAGGTCTCACAACCTTAAGAGCATTTTCCTACGATGGAAGATGGGTTAGCAGAGAGGAGGCCTGGGTCCTGAGGGTATTGTTCTGGCCTCAGCCATGTCAGACCTGCCTTCTTTGAACTGTATGCTCTAATGGCCCCTCCTCAGAAGTTTACCCTTCTGGGGCGGTTTTATAATCTGTCTTGTGTAAACTGGACTTTTGCTGGGAAATATTGGTACACATCTCCTGAGCCTCACTGGCCTTATAGGGCTCATTGTTACATGAATACCCAACCCAATAGTTGCTTTTGTTCCATGACTCTATGGTAGTCACTGGAGGTCATGCAGGCAGTGAGAATGGTCCCATGATGCTGGTAGGTCATGACTGGAATCAGGTACATGGGAGGCCCTCTGTTAAGTTGGATCATGCATCTTGGGCACACGAAATTTCGGGGTACTGACTGGAAGACGTTTCATTTCAGTACCCATTTTACCTGGGGGATGCCTCAGGTCAAAGCAGCTGTAATTTGTTTAACCAGGGGTGCAGGCATCCCTTGTGTTCTATTTCAGATGGGTGTTTCTATTCCCAAGCTCAAGTCCCCTTTAAAATGTATACTGGAAAATTGGGACCAATTTGACACAACAGTCTTTAATAATCCTGCTGCTGGAACCCCAGTTGTCCTTGGCTTGTGAACTCTATCGTGGACCTTTAGATCAACCTGCACCCCTGAAAGGCTCCCCTCTGGAGGAAACCTCAACTGCAGGGCCTGTTCACCCCATTTCAGCAGGAAGTAGTTAAAGAGGATCAAAGTTCTGTTCCAACAGAAGTTGGGCTTTCCTGTTCAGAGGCGGGGAATGAGGGAATATATTCTTTTTCCAGGTCCATAAGGGGGCGTAGTTTTAAGGGCAAGAATTTCCCAAGGAACTCCTTTCATTGGCCTGGGGTCTCGTAGAAGGTGGGGGTTCCTCCCAGGTTAAAAGTCCCCTTCTTCCACACCCCTTTGGACTCCATGTTTGGGTCCCCTTCCACGAACGCTCCCTTCGTGTACGCCATCGTTCTCTCTCCTAGATTTGCCCTCTGGGGTCCCCTTCCACACTCTCTCATGGAAGCCTGTCTTCCCCTCTAAAACTCCATCTCTCTCTATTCCCTTCCACTAGTATGCAAGCTGTTTTCCTCTCCTGGATTCCATCTTTCTGGATTCTCTCACTCAGTGTGAGAGTTAGCTGTTTCTTTCTCTCTCCTTTTCCTGTTTCTCTCTTTCTTTAAATAAATCACTTTCTACAAACACTTTTGAGTCTGGCATTTACTGTGCACTGCGCCGTGGTCCCCTCTTTCATTCTTGAGAGGGCAGGAGGCTAAGAACCTGGAGAAATGTCCTCTCAGGGGAGCCGAGGGCACCCTGAACCCCAATATTGCAGTGGCACATGCCTGTAGTCCCAACTACTCAGGAGGCTGAGGCAGGAGAATCTCTTGAACTCGGGAGGCAGAGGTGGCAGTGAGCCAAGATCACACCACTGCACTCCAGCCTGGTGACAGAGCAAGACTCTGTCTTAAAAAGAAAAAAAAAATCAGAAACAGTAAGTAGAAATGGTGGTTTCCAGGGGCTTGGGGGAGGGGAAAATGGAGATCAATAGGTATTCCAGGATTCTGTCATTCTGCCAAGGTTCTATGGCTGGGGTTCTAAAGGAGCTTGCCTGGCTTAGAACTGCAAGTGACTCAAGTGTGATGGAGAGCACCTGCAAAGCCTTAGGGTCCATCCCTGGCTTCTGTTACCCACAGAGAGACAGGCCCTTGGCTCTCTTCCACTATGACCTCAGCTTCCATTCTTCCTTTCTGATAGACAATTTTCCATTTCAAGGAAATCAGAGCCCTTAATAGTTCAATGAGGTCACTTTGCTGAGCACAGTCCTATACCCTTCAGCTTCTGCTCCACAGAGCCTAAGCAAAAGATAGAAACTCACAGCTTCCTTCTCTTATTATGTGGAAATCACCCCAGGATCTGGTGAGATCCTGAGACTGACCATACGCAGGGTCTTACTTTCATCCTTCCTTGTGACCCTGCCCAGGCTCTCTGCTCCCTATAAAAGGCAGGCAGAGCCACTAAAGGAGCAGAGAGGTTGAGAACAACCCAGAAACCTTCACTTCTCATGCTGAAGCTCACACCCTTGCCTTCCAACATGAAGGTGTCTGCAGCACTTCTGTGTCTGCTGTTCATGGCAGCCACCTTCAGTCTCCAGGGACTTGCTCAGCCAGGCAAGACCTCTCCTTCCCTAAAAAGAGACCAAGAGATGAATTAAGAAGAGCCATTATGTCACAGCTCATTAGAAACAGAACCGAAACTAAAGGCTCAGGTCACTGAGGCTGGTTCCCTTGATCTTTCCTGATTCCCAGTTTGGGGAAGAGGCAGTGGAGCAACAACCCTCCCATTGTTTGGGGAAATGACAAAGAAGGAAGAACTGTTTCTCATTGTGGATGTGAAGGACATTTCAGGAAGTAGTGGAGAGGAAGAAAATATTGCTTGAAGCTTCAAATTTTACTTATCATTCAGTGCAGATTCCAGAACAGTGGCTGTGTACGTAGGATAAGGACCCAGAGGAGTCTCAGCATATGGCATAGGCTAGCTCTAAAGCCCATGGGAATGAAGAATTGGGAAGCAATGTCTTAGAACTAATGTTTGCAATGTCAGAAGTTTTGGGTTAGTAGACAAGGACTAGCGTGTTACTCAAGATGTTTCCATACCCAGTCAACAATGAGGGACCCCATAGTTCAATAGAGGAAACAGACTCACAGTAACATTTTATCTCTGGGATCTGGACTAAGACACTGAACTTGGAATGGTGACTTCTTGGTCTTCTCCTTCCTTCTCCTCTTTCCCTTACAAATGCACACTTATAATGGGTCCTAAATGTCTCATTCTTTGCAAAATTTCTTTCAGATGCAGTTTCCATTCCAATCACCTGCTGCTTTAATGTGATCAATAAGAAAATTCCTATCCTGAGGCTGGAGAGTTATGCAAGAATCAGCAACATCCAGTGTCCCCAGGAAGCTGTGATGTGAGTGGACAGTGCCTGGTACTCCCATTCAAAAGTTCTGATGGACAACATAGAGAAGTCAGGATTCGTGTCCACAGGAGTCGGATGGATATACCATCTATCCAAAGGACCCCTCTACCCCATAGAGTAACTTAGCCCATGAGAAGGAGTCCATCATCTGTCTAGGATCCCCTTTTAGGAAGTTAGTGAAACTGTCCCAATACCTTTAGCCAGGAGCCTGAAGGGTTTCACCTGGACAGCAAGAGAAGAGCTTCCTTCTGGAGTTTCTTCTTCTCACTCTTCCCCTCCTTCTTCCCCTCTCTCCTCTCTCGGGTCCAGGTCCTTCACCTAAGGACCAAAGGCTGATCAGGTTTAGGTACCAATGGGCCACAGTCTTGGGTAGGATCCTCAAAGTGTTCCATCTAATTGTGGCCTCTCTCCTCCACAGCTTCAAGACCAAACGGGGCAGGGAGGTCTGTGCTGACCCCAAGGAGAAATGGGTCAGAGATTCCATGAAGCATCTGGACCAAATATCCCAAAATCTGAAGACTTCAGCCTTCATACCTGAACTAAGAGTCACAGCCTGAAGAAAATCTTATTTATCTTCCCCAAGCTCCCCCAGGTACAGTGTGGCATTATTTTATTATCACTTCCGCAAAGAGATTCTTTTTAATAATTTAAAGCATGATATTTCTTAAGTAATATTTAATTATGTTTAAGTTATTGTTGTTTTTTTTTTTTTTTTGAAAAAGAAAGGAAGAGATTTTAGAAAAAGAGAAAAGGAGAAAGAAACAGCAAAAGAAAGAAAAAGAAAAAGAAAGGAAGAGATTTTAGAAACAGAAAAGGAGAAAGAAACAGCAAAAGAAAGAAAAAAGAATGAAAGAGAAAGAAAGAGGAAGAGATTTTAGAAAAAGAGAAAAGGAGAAAGAAAGAAACAGCAAAAGAAAGAATAAAAAAAGAATGAAAGAGAGAAAGAAAGAGG
>PVKP010031240.1:0-27054 GCA_004027715.1 Plecturocebus donacophilus | reverse complement strand
AAAAAAAAAAAAAAGGTGGGCAAAGGACATGAGTAGACATTTTTCTTTCTTTTTCTTTTTTTTTTTTTTTGAGGTGAAGTTTTCTTGTCACCCAGGCTGAAGTGCAATGGCACAATCTCAACTCACTGAAATCTCCACCTCTCAGGTTCAAGAGATTCTCCGGCCTCAGCTTCCTGAGTAGCTGGGATTACAGGCTCGTGCCACCACACCCAGCTAATTTTTTTGTATTTTTAGTAGAAATGGGGTTTCACCACATTAGCCAGGCTGGACCCAAACTCCTGACCTCAGGTAATCTGCCCACCTTGGCCTCTAAAAGTACTGGGATTACAGGTGTGAGCCACCATGCCTGGCCTGACATTTTTCAAAAGTGGCCAATGGCTAAGTGAAAAAAATGCTCAACATCACTAATTATCAGTAAAACGCAAAATAAACCCACAATGAAATATCATCTAAGCCAGGCACGGTGGCTCACATCTGTAATCCCGGCACTTTGGGAGACCAAGGGAGTAGGATCACCTGAACCCAAGAGTTTGAGACCAGCCTGGACAACACAGGGAGAAGCCACCTGTAAAAAAAAAAAAAAAATACAAACATTAGCCAGGCATGGTAGTGTACACCCATAGTCCCAAGCTACTCAGGCTGGGATCACCTGAGAGGATCACCGGAGCCCAGGAGGCCGAGGCTGCAGTGAGCCGTGACTGAGCCACTGCACTCCAACCTGGGCAACAGGGTAAGACACCGTCTCAAAACCAAACCAATAAATAAATAAATAAATAAATATTTTATCCCAGTCAGAACAGTTAATATTTAAAAGTAAAAAAAAAAAAATTGGCAAAGATGTGGGGAAAAGGGAACTCTTACTCAATGTTGGTGGGAATGTAAATTAGTACACACTCTACAGAAAATAGTTTGGAGATTTCTCAAAGAAGTAAAAATAGAACTACAACTCAATCCAGCAATATCACTACTAGATATCCACTGAAAGGAAATCAATATATCAAAAAGACACCTACACCTGTATGTTTATCATAGCACTACTTACAATAGCAAAGATGTGGAATCAACCTAACTGTTCATCCATGGATGATTTGATAAAGAAAATGTGGCATATATGCACATATTCAGCCAAAATAAAGAATGAAATCATGTCTTTTGCAGCAACATGGATGGAACTAGAGGTCAATATTTTAGGTAAAGGCCAGGGACAGTGGTTCACACCTGTAATCCCAGCATTTTGGGAGACCACGGTGGGTGGATCACCTGAGGCCAGGAGTTCAAGACCAGCCTGGCCAACATGGTTAATCCCCATCTCTACTAAAACTATAAAACTTAGTGGGGTATGGTGGCATGCACCTGTAAATCCCAGCTACTCAAGGTTGCTGAGGCAGGAGAATTGCTTAAACCCATGGGCAGAAGTTGCAGTGAGCCGGGATCATGCCATTGCACTCCAGCCTAGGTGACAGAGTGAGACTTAGTTTAAAAAAATTTAAAAAAAGAAAAAAAAAAACTTAGGTAAAACAATTTAGACACACAAAGACAAATATCTCAAGTTTTCATAAGTGGGAACTTAAAAAAAATGTATACACATGAATGTAGAGAGTGGAATGATAGAACATGCAGATTTAGAAGGATAAGGGGGTAAGGGGGTACATGAAATTACTTAAAAGGCACAATGTATGTTATTCAGGTGATAGATACCCTAAAAGCCCTGACTTGAGCACTATGCAATCTATGTATGTAACAAAACTGCCCTTGTACCTTATAAATTTATACAAGTAAAAAAATAAAAGAAAATAAATTAATGTGATGATTGCCCCTGAGTCATGTGAAAGACAACTGTAACCTAGGCAGCTGTAACTTTGTTTCTCTCTTTATAGATTGGCCTTTTTCCTTGCCTATATTGTTTTTGTAAAATGTTGCAAATTATGAAAGAGCCCCAAGGAAGACCCCTTCCCTCTTCACTGGTGATCTTCATTATAGATTAACATTCCTCTTACCTTTCTCACACAAAGACTCACAGCTATCACATTGTCTTAAGACAGGATGATAAATACATTCTTTTTAATTGGAAAGGAAATAAAAACCAGTTATAAAGAAAGTAAAACGTCCGGGCGAGGTGGCTCATGCCTGTAATCCCAGCACTTTGGGAGGCCAAGGCAGGCAGATTGCCTGAGGTCAGGAGTTCGAGACCAGCCTGGCCAACATGGTGAAACCCTGTCTTTATAAAAAATAAAAATAAAAATTTTAAAAAAAGAAAAGAAAACAAGTCTTATGGAAAAGAAAACAAAACTGCAACAAATTATATTGTTGTAACTCATAAACCAGTCTTTTATAGAAAATGTTATAATCCTACAAAATGTCTTTGTTGTCTTCCTAAGCAAGAACTTAGATTTTAGCTTAGGAATACTGACCCCATTGCTCTAGAGTCTTTGTCTCTCAGATGGCTATTCTCAGATTTTTTGCTTGAATAAACTCTTTAAACTGGATTCTGGTCCTTTTGATTATTTTGGGTTGACAGAAACAAGCAAGAAAAAATATATGTGTTTGAATGTCCACTTGTCTTAAGCAGATTATTATCTTATGATAACTTGGCTTGCTGATCAAAGAAAATACGAAAAAGAAGCACATCTCAATTCTTTCTGGAAGGAATCCAAGAACATCTAGACTAGAAATTGCATATGGCTGGTCTCCCATGGAAAAGTGACTTTTTCCATTTTCAGTAACTCTAAGACCAGCTGTTCAGATTGTGAATCACAAGGGCTTTACATTTAAAAGGATACTATTATTATTTTGTTTATTTATTTATTTATTTATTTATTTTTGAGAGAGCATCTTCCTCTGCCCAATCATAGCTCACTTAAGCAGCATCAAGCTCCTGGGCTCAAGTGATCCTGCTGCCTTGGTATCTCAGAGTGCCAGAATTACAGGCAAGAGTCACTGTGCCCAACCCATGAACATCTTTGTAATTTTCTATTTTTGTATTTTTATTTATAATTTTATTGGCTGTAAAAATTGATGCTATGAGTTTTTTGCAGATGGCAGTAAAATGTCTCTTGCTAATAAAATCTGCATATTACCATTTTCTGAAAAATGAAAGTAAATGGTTTATCTAACCAGTTCAATATGTGAAATTCTGTTTCAATTTTAACAGGAGGATTAAGTACCATACCAGAAAGATCTTGAGGATCCAAAAGCATCTGAAACAAACCTGTCCTTCTACAGAAGGAGATGCTTTGCAACTAAAATACTGTTTGGGGAGCATCGTAACATTTGAAGCAAAATTCTTTATTGGTCTTAGGGCACTTGGCATTTCATAGAATAGTTCACATTATCGCCTACTTATTTATTATATTGGAAAAGTATTTTTGAGTATCTCTGAGTCCTTTGATTATAACATGTGAAGGAAATCAAAATATTTTACTCCAAAATATATTTCTTTGACATGTTTTGAAGTGACCCTGCAAGGTTGTCTTTTCTGGAAGAAATTTGCATATGTCCATCTGTAGAGAATCTGCATTAATACAGCCAGCCCTCATCTGGCTCCAGGAAAGATTAACTGCAAGTAAAAGGTCTGAAAAGGAACATTTACCATCTATTCTCTCTAAGAGCTCCTGCCAATGAGGTTTCATCTACATAACAAGACCACATTTGTTAACCAGACCTCTTCCTTCCCCCACCATCCCCCCATCCCCCCATCCCGTAATCTGCCTTGCCACTAAAACCTGATTTACCACTCACTATAACTTATTATTATTATTTTATTGGTCATACTCCAAACCCACATTCTTTTTGTAATCTCAAGATGTTATACAAGATTCTGCACCTCACTGATGGGTTGGGTCTTCATTCTGAAGGCTCACATGTATACACATTAAATACATTTGTATGCCTTTTCTCCTGTTAATCAATCTGCCTCACTTCAGTGATTTTTTAGCAAACTTTTAGTTAGGAGGCCAAGGCCCTTGGCCCCTACATATGATTCACTACATAATAAAATCTTTATTTACTATATAAAATATTTACCACTAAAAATTTACAAAGCAGTGCTGCATAGAGATTGCTAAATAATTACCCACTTTTAAAAACAGCAATTTTTTTATTATGGAAATTTCATCAGTATAAAAATGACTGCTATTAAGATTTAGAGTAACATGTATACTATTTTTGTTTATTTTTAGTTTTCAATTTTTTTATCTTTAAATGATATCAGACATTATAAAGTTGCAAAAATGGCATAAAAATTTTCTGTAGACTATACACTTCACTTAGTCTTCCCTAATATTAACTTTATTATTTTTTTTTTTTATAGAGGTGGGGGGTCTCACTATATTGCCCAGGTTGGTCTTGAACTCCTGGGCTCAAGCAATCCTCCCACCTCAGCCTCCCAAACTGCTAGGATTCCAGGTGTGAGCCACCACACCCAGCCTTAACATCTTACATAACCATTATACAATGATCAAAAACAGCAAACTAATACTGATACCGACATTATTAACTAATCTCAAAGCCTTATCCAAATGTTACCATTTGTCCCACTGATGTTCTTTTTCTGACCCAGAATCCAATCCAGGGTTCTGTGTTGCATTTAATTTTCATGTATCCTTAGTCTCTCCCAATCTAGGACAGTTTGGGTTTGGGGTTTTTTGTTTTTGTTTTATTCTCTGACTTTGACAATTTTGAAGAGCATTAGCTGGTTATTTTGTGGAATGCTCTTTAACCACCCAACAGGTTCACCCTGCCTGCTGCTTAGACAGAGCCAAGTTATCAAGACAGAGCAATCACAATAGACAAAGAGTCATTCATGTAGAATCAGCTGTGCGGGAGACTGGAGTTTCATTATTACTCAAATCGGTCTCCCAAAGCCTTCGGAGATCAGTTTCTAAGGATAATTTGGTGAGTGAGGGGCAGCCAGTGAGTCAGGAGTGCTGATTGGTTGGGTTGGAGATGAAATCATAGGGGGTGGAAGCTGTCTTGCACTGAGTCATTTCCTGGGTAAGGGCCACAAGATCAGATGAGCCAGTTTATCAATCTGGGTGATGCCAGCTGATCCAGTAAGTGCAGGGTCTGCAAAATATCTCAAGCACAGAACTTAGGCTTTACAATAAGGAAGTTATCTCCAGGAGTAATTTGGGGAGGCTCAGAATCTTGTAGCTTCCTGCTGCATGACTCCCAAACCATAATTTCTAATCTTTTGGCTAATTTATTAGTCCTACAAAGGCAGTCTAGTCCTCAAATGAGAAGAGGACCACCTTGGGAAAGGGCTGTTACCATCTTTGTTCAGAACTATAAACTGTAAACTAGGTTCCTCCCTAAGTTAGTTCAGCCTACACCCAGAAACGAGCAAGGACAGCTTGGAGGTTAGAAGCAAGATGGAGTCGGCTGGGTCAGATCTCTTTTATTGCCTCAGCTATAATTTTGCAGTGGCAGTTTCAGTGCCACAATTTGGGCTTGTGGCATAATATAAAATATTTTCGGTCTTTGTCCACAGTTCCTAGCACAGAGCTCCTAAAACTCTTGGAATTTCCTGAGTGAAGACAGTGTCTCTGTTATACTAATGAGGTTACTCCTAACCCTAGGTAGCTTCAGAATAGCGGCCAGTTGCCAGAAAAACTAATCCTGTGACAAGAAGATTCGAAGTTTCAGTCCTATTTCCTAACCTCTAGGGAAGCAGAGGAGCTGGAGATTTAGTCCAACCACCAATGGCCAATGATCTAAACAACCATGCTTACACAATAAAGCCCTTTGATAAAAGCCCTTAAACAACAAGGCCCTGGGAGCTTCCAAGTTGAACACATTGCTGTGCTGAGAAGGTGGTACACCTGGAGAGGATGTGAGAACTCTGAGCTCATACTGAACCAACACCTTGTTCTAGGCATCTCTTCCATCTGGCCATTCCTGCATTGTACCCTTTAGAAGACTTTAATTGTATGTATAGCGCTTTACTGAATTCTGTGATTGATTTTAGAAAATTGTCAAACCTCAGAGGAGGCAGATCAGGAGAACTCCCAATTATGTGTGTATTAGTCCATTTTCACACTGTGATAAAAAAAAAATACCCTACACTGGGTAATTCATAAGAGAAAGAGGTTTAGTTAACATAGTTCCACATAGCTAGGGAAGCCTCAGGAAACTTACAATTGAAGCAGGAAATTTCCCTGACCCCTTCATGGGCAGGAACTGGAGCACATGGGCATTGGATCTAGCTGACTGCTTTTGCACCAGCAGGGGCAAACTCCACTCATTTGGACCCACTGTGCTTCACACGGGGCCTCGATACATGGGGATTACAATTCAAGATGAGATTTGGGTGGGGACACAGAGCCAAACCATATCAAAGTGGTTGGCAGGAAGAAATGTAGGTGTCTTGAGGACACCTGAAAATTGCAGCTGGTGTCTGAAGTGCGGCAGTCTGAGTCTCTTAACCTGTAGAGTCTGTGCTAACTCCAGGTAGTTGCCATCAAGGTTGAATTAAATTGTAGGACAACCAGCTGATGTTAGAGAATTAGCGTTGGAAAATGACAGACAGGGTTAACTGAGGTCTCCTTATGAGAAATTCAGATTATACATTTTTGGTAAAAATATCACAGAAGTGATTCTGTGCCCTTCTCAGTGCATCACATCAGGAGACATGTGATGCTGATAGGTTATATTACTGGTATGTTAACTTTGGTCACTTGGCTAAGGTGATGTTGGCCAGGTTTCTCCACTGTAAAGCTGTCTTTCCCAAACCTATTATTTTTTAATGTTTCAGATTCTAAGATAAAATATAGAAGCTATGGGAAGACTTAGGTGGGAGGATTGCTTGAGTCCAGGAGTTTGAGACCAGCCTGGGCAATAAAATGAGATCCTATTTCTATTAAATAAAACTATATATACATATACATTTTATTATATATATAATATATAAAGTATTTATAATATTTCATTACACATAATAAAGTATGTATAATTTATATATATTTAAAGAAAAAAACAACAATAAAAGAAAACAGTAAATGACAGAAATATATCTGGATACTTGAACAAATTTTTGGAGGAAATAGATTAAATGCAGGGAGGAAAAAAGGAAGAGTTATTGGTTTGAGCACAACATAGCACTGATGTGTCACTACTTGGACAGAATATGAATTTACTTTTCATCTCCATGTCCATCATAATTGATGAATTTCTAGAAAAACCAGAAGAGAAAAAAACCCAGACTCCATTAAGCTCAATATACTTTCTGTGGATCCTAGTACACATTCATATAATTTGAATATTTAAAGGAAACTCTAGTTGGTAATTATCTACCTGAAGCTACAGGTAATAAGTTTTTGAAAACATTACACGAAATTCTTCCAGGTCACAAAAAATATTACTAGTCTTTTATATTTCAAAATAGTGTGTATTCTGTCTCTATGTGAAAATCTTTGGGAATAGAAAAAAAATCAACCAAAGATTGAAAATAAAACAAACATTGGCAGTATTTATCACATGCCCTTAATAAACTTGAAGAAAATTAAACAGATATCAATAACAGTGTTAAGCATTTAACACTGAAATGTGATTTTAAAATATAGTTACACCTCATCGGTGAAAAAAGGGAAAAATATTTTTAAAATAAAATATTTATAGCTATAAATATTAATGCTACAAAATGTTAACTATATGAAAATAAGATAAAATACGAGTGCACTATTGTGAAGGACAGGAAGTAGATGATTCATTTTTGGTGGCACAACGTTAGCATTCAGAAGAACATCTAAGAATCGTATAAACATTATTGTGATTTTAATTGGTATATTTTTCTACAACACAAGCCAAAGTTATAATTTTGAAAATAACTAGTTTTAAATGTATTTGCTCAGTACCAATTTGGTATAATAGCTTCAGTAAAATTGATGTTAGGTGCAAAATGATATAGAAGCAAAACTTCAATGTACATAATACACTTAAAAGCATAAAAGGAATTAATAAATTTTATGAAGACACAGCATAATGCTTAGGAAAAATATATTGATACTAAAGAAATTACAGTCTCTTGGCACTGACAACTCACTGATACAGGCAAGACTGAAAAAAGACCAACATGTTTCAATTCAACTGATTTAGTTTTGGATCAACAAATTTAGTTTTGGATCAGAGGATCCAAAACTAAATTTCAAACTCAATTTTCTTTTTTCTATATTAGATACAACAATATCATCTTTAAAGGAAAGTTTTTTTTGTTTTTGTTTTTGTTTTTTGAGACAGAGTCTCACTCTGTTGCCAGGCTGGTGTGCTCTCAGCTCACTGCAACCTCCGACTCCCTGGTTTAAGCGATTCTCCTGCCTCAGCCTCCAGAGTAGCTGGTATTACAGGCACGCCTCACCACACCCAGCTAATTTTTGTATTTTTAGTAGAGATGGGGTTCCAGGATGGTCTCAATCTCCTGACCTCGTGATCTGCCAGCCTCAGCCTCCCAAAGTGCTGGGATTACAGTCGTGAACCACCGCACCCGGCCAGAAAGTTTTAAAAAGCTGAAAGAATATCCAAGTCTTTCTGTGTTCTAGATGACAAATGTAAAGAATTCCAAGGAATATAAACTATTACAACTATGTAACTATTGAAATTGACCGGTGAACACAGTAAGAAAAATGACACTGACAAGACTTCAATGTATATAAAACTAAAAATTTTACTTGATTTCTAAAATCAACACTTCTATTTCTCTAGTTGAGGTATTGTAATATATTTGCTACAATAATTTACTGTACACAAGCCCTATAACTTTGGTAGCTTTTAGCATAAAGTTAACTTTGTGGCAGTAATTGCCAATGGAAAATTTTATAGCTTCACCAAACTAAAGTTCATTAAACGTATATGATGGCATAGGGAAAACTATGTGTTTCTCTCTCTCTCTTTTTTTTTTTTATTATAAAAGATGGGGTTTCACGTCTTGGCCAGGCTGGTCTTGAACTCCTGACCCTGTGATCCACCCGCCTGGGCCTCCCAAAGTGCTGGGACTACAGGCATGAGCCACCACATCCAGCCAAAACTGCGTGTTTCTTTAGAAAATAAGACATGAGCAAGTAGGCTTGAAACTGTTACCAGGTGTCCAGGTGCTTGGCATTTTGAACAAATAATTGGACAAAACGCACCAACAAAGCTAGTAAAGAATGAAATGACAGGCCAGGCCTGGTGACTCACGCCTGTGATCCCAGCACTTTGGAAGGCCGAGGCGGACAGATCACCTGCGGTCAGGAGGTTGAGACCAGCCTGACCAACATGGAGAAACTCTGTCTCTACTAAAGATACAAAATTAGCAGGGCGTGGTGCCTCATGCCTGTAATCCCAGCTACCTGGGAGGCTGGGGCAGTAACATCGCTTGAACCCGGGAGGCAGAGGTTGCGGTGAGCCGAGATTCCGCCATTGCACCCAGCCTGGGCAACAAGAGCAAAACTCCATCTCAATTAAATAAAAAATAAATAAATAAAGCAACAAAAGCACAAATGTATTGAAATGTCAGCATACTCCACAGGGTGGGAGCAGGCCTGAGCAAGGGGCTCAAGGGCCCAGTTACAGAATTCTCCAGGTCTGTTTTTTTTTTTTTTGAGATGGGGTTTCACCATGCTGGCCAAGCTGGTCTCGAACTCCTGGCCTCAAGTGATCCACCCACCTCGACCTCCCAAAGTGCCGGGATTACAGGTGTGAGCCACAGCACCCAGCCGTCTCTGGGGTTTAAATACCCTCTCGAGGTTTCTATTGGTTATTTGGTGTATAACCTATGTAAATGAAGAGGCTGATGTGAAGTTACAAAGTTATTTACTTGGTGTACACCCTATGCAAATGAACAGGATGAAGTGAGGCTACAAAGTTACTTACTTGGTGTATACCTCATGCAAATAAAGAGAAAGAAGTGAGGCTACAAAGTTATTTGCTTGGTGTACATCTTATCCAAATGAAGAGGATGTTTCCTGTCACAGCTGGAGTTACAAAGTTATTTACTTGGTCTTAAAAGTTAGGGGATTTCTGTTTAATTTAGTTCTAGGAATTCCTTAGGTTCCCTGCCCCCAGACCCTATTCTCCTGCCTCATCTGCCCCATGAGAGATATGATCCCCTTAAACCTTATGGGAGTCGGAGGGACCAACAGTCTTTCTTCTGCAACTGCTTCATGCTGGCTTGGGGTGTGGTCCCTACCTACTGGGGATCGTGGAACTCTCACCCTGTCCTGTCTGGTGGAGGCAGGGTAGCTTCTTGATGGCCAGGGAGGTGGGGTGTGTCTTCACCTGGAACTGACTGGGACCCTTGTTGCATGAACATTTGAAGCTTGATGGTCTCTAGGTGAGAGAATATGAATCTGGTTAAAAGATTTAATGGGAACTTCAAGGGATGGATATCTGTGCTGTCAGGAATGTTTGTTCTAGAGATTTGCAGGAGAAAAACAAAACCTGGTCTGTTTTAGGATCTATGTGTTTCCTTAAAGTCTTAGCATGAGTGACTCCATTTTGGTTTGGTTTGGTCTGCTGGGGCCTAGCACATGAGCTCAGTCCAAAGCAATGACCTCCCATAGTTTTATTTTTAAAAATTCCTCCTTTTTGGTCAGGTTCTCACTTAGGCAAGTGTGGCCAAAACGTAGCGCCTTAGTGCTACTCTCTGTTACCAACATTTCGGGTTTCCAGTCTCAGCACATCATTCACAGGTTACGATGTCCTCGTGGTGACACATTTTTTTTTTTTGAGACGGAGTCTTACTCTGTTGCCAGGGCTGGATTGCAATGGCATGATCTTGGTTCACTGCAACCTTCACCTCCCGGGTTCAAGCAATTCTCCTGCCTCAGCCTCCCAAGTAGCTGGGATTACAGGCACCTTGATGGCACATTTCTTTCAGTTCTTGTCCTCATTGCAGTTAAAGAGAAACCATTTGACATTCTAGAGATTGCTTCATGCAAACACTTAAAACTTTGAGAGAAGCCAGCACACCAGGGAGACTATTACGATGACCATCGGGAGGATAATACCAAGAGTTTGGAGTATGCGCCTTACCCAGGGTTCCCATAAACCAAACCACATAAAATCAAATAGATCAAAGAATGAGCTAAACAGTTAACTCACTTAAATAAGCAATCTCTTCATTAATCCTCTACCATTGAATCCCTGTAATCTTCATTTGATGTATTTTTTCATAGGTCACAGTGCCAGCAGCTGCACAGATACTTCTCTGTTCAGCCAATTCTATCATAACTTTCACAACAGAATTTGAAGTCTTGAAAGTCTGTTATATAACTGTAGCCTTTACAGTAGAATGCACTATGGAGCCTATCATGAGGGATACATTTCTAATCACTGCTTTTACTCCCAACCATGGAAAAAGGACCTAACAAATGATGCCCTTCAAGAAGAGTGAAGGCCTCCTGGCAATGTTCTCTTTAACACATGATGTGGATAAAGAGGAGTGAACCAATGTTCCATTTCTGACTGATCATGAAGCAACATATGTATCATTAAAGTTTCTCACCTACATTGGGCCTTCATCTTTTTTTTTTTTTTTTTTTTAGATGGAGTCTCACTCTGTCACCCAGGCTGGAGTGCATAGGTGCAATCTTGGCTCACTGTCACCTCTGCCTCCTGGGCTCAAGTGATTCTCCTGCCTCAGCCTCCCAAGTAGTTGGGATAACAGACATACAGCCACCACGCCCAGCTAATTTTTGTATTATTAGTAGAGACAGGGTTTTGCCATGTTGGCCAAGCTGGTCTTAAACTCCTGATCTCAGGTGATCTGCCTGCCTAGGCCTCCCAAAGTGTTGGGATTGCAGGCATGAGCTACCATGCCTAACCCAGGCCTTCATCTTTTATCTACCAAAGTATAAAGTTATCCATGTATAATGCTGGCTGTACAATCCTTCACAAATAAAAGAATACGCCATAGGTGCTTACAACAGACCCCTTTTCCACTTCTATTGTTCAGAGAGTCATAACCAAGGAACAAATATTCCAAGATAAGACTCTCATGAGAGTAGAGAAGTTTTGATCCATAATGTTGGGAAAAGCTGTTCACATCAAGAATGCCATTGTCTGGGGAGAAGCTTCCCTGGTTAGCTTTACCTTAAGGGTTCCAATGCGTATACAGTTCCAAGAGTGTGGAGGGATCCTTTTAATCTGTGAGATTATGAACTCAAAGTTAAAGGTCACGAAGTTTTGCTGTAGCGTGGATGGCAAGGACAGTCTTTCTCTGATGTTCTCAGAAGACCCAGTCTTCCGGTTCTAGGCTGTGAAGGGGTTGATTGTCCTCACTCAGTGAATCATAAAAAGCTTCCTTTATCTGGTGAAAATACACTGTAGCATAACAGTCAACTGTCATAACATCAGCCCTCTTGCAAGGGAAAGCTTTTATACAACCAGAAAACAGGCATTGAAAATGACAATTGAAATGTTTAAATGACCCATCAGGTAGCCAAATGTACCTAAAGCGTTTATTGTCTTCCCAGGAACATGGATTTGACAAACCAAACACTGGTTATAAACTACTTTAGCAATTTGTAAGTCAGCACACCGATACTTATTTAATTTGGATCATTTTATCCTTTCCATGATGAGTCACAGAATGCACAACCTTTAATAACAAAAGCTTTAAAGACTCAGGAAAGATAAGGCAGCTGTCCCAGTTCTCCATGAGTCCATGCTTAACATTGGACTTATGACCTCTTGAACACCAGTCATTTCTCCAATTTAGGTGCATAGCACTGATAACTAATGGGTTATCATAGGTAATTTGACTTAGAGCACGGAGTTCAAATGACTTTAAATAATGACAGTTAAAAACACTGTTGACAAGAAAATTTGGGTATTTATGTGGTCTACAGTAACAACATAATAATTAAAATTGATAGAATATACTCAGAATATACTAAAACTTTAAGAATCTCATAAAAATAATTTAGTCGACTGATAAGGAAAAACAAGATCCAAGAAGTGAAAAAAAACGTAAAGGCCTTTTAAATACACCTATAGTTAGATATCCACTTTTAATTAAGCTGACTTAACCACAGTACTCTCTAAAAAACAAAAACAAAACAAAACAAAACAAAAAACTATTTAAAATCTCATATTACCCAATTTTAGCCATGCCATGTGGCTAATATTTCTGGTTTTTGAACATTACCAAATGTAACCTCCCAGATGCTCAGAGAAATAAAAATTCAAGATAGTTCACAGAGGGGAAGAGAATCAACAAATGGCAAAGGTCACACAGATATCAAACCAGAAAGGAATCATTTCCCAAACCTGGATGGAACCCAGGCTGCCATCGTAAAACGGCAAAACCTCAGCTGCTGAGCCACAGCATTGGGCAGGTCACACTGTCCCTCCCAGAAGGAGTCTAGAGTAGCTAATTTTGAGCTTGTAAAGGCTTCCAACTACTTAAGACAATTTTTAGAGCTAACTATAACATGAACCCCAAAATTCCTGTTCTGGATGGCAGAGACTAAGAGAAAGTACTGCCATGTGGTTACAGGGTCAAGCTCTAGAGACGTGAAACAAGATGGAGCCCTCATCCAGTTGTTTTGTTTGTTTCAGGGACCTGCAGTAAAGTTTGCTACCGACCAGCCTACTGGGTTGTCATGAGCAGTGAGCTTATGGAGTCCTAAGCCATGTCTATCCTAAGGTACTCTATGACAGTACAACAGAGAAAGAGAAATTTACAACACAAAATACCCCAGATTTGCTACAGCTTATGACTAGCCTCAAAATTTCTTTTCACATTAACTCAAATTTTACAAAGGAGATAACAATAATTTTAACCACTCATCAAATGGTTTGTACAGAGAGACAGAGGCCGGAAGTCCAACTGGTAAGTAGTTCTTACCCTTTTGCCAGCATGTCAGATTTCTGTTCTCTTTCCCTGAGCAGCCCTAACAAACCTACTCAACTATATGCAAAAAAACCACATTGCCATGAATTAAGAACATTCACAAATAGTTTACTAATTTTGGAGAAATTAGGAAGAGAGAAAAATGACTCAAACGCTATTTACGAAAGTATATTCAATACACTTAAAGCATCAGGGAGTCTAATATCCAAACTTAGTTTAAGGTTAAAAGGTGGTGTGCTCCATCAATTCCTGTGGGCTTGACAAAGTTAGTCTAGGAATTCCAGATTAATGGGATAAATGATGCCTTGCTAAAAATACATAGGAAACGAAATAACTATTCACAGAACCAAATAAAAGCTACCCACTAAAAACTAAAATATATATATATTTTTTAAATATTTTATTTATTTTATATATATTTAAATATATATATTTATTTATTTTATATATTTTTATATATATTTATATATTTTATATAAAATATATATTTTATTTATATATAAATTTATATTTATATATAAATTTTTATATAAATTTATATTTATATATATTTTATTTATATATATTTTATATATATTATATATATAATTTATTTTACATATATATAAATATATATATATTTTAAATATTTAAAATATATATATATTTATATATATATATATTTAGTGTATATATATATTTATATATATATATATATACACAAGCAAAGCCCAGAGGAAAATAAACAGCAAATGAAGAAAAATTAGAAGCATAAACAAACAGAAAACTAACCCTACATTTTTCCTACCTAATCTACCCTGGAGGCTACATTGTTACCCAAGGCCTCCGAAAACCCACATAATAAATATTGTATTCCTGATACATAATTCAATATCCTTAAGCCCACCAATATCACCATGCATCCTGTGCAATCAAGAAATTCACTGTAGGCCAGGCATGGTGGCTCATGCCTGTAACCCTAGCACTTTGGGAAGTCGAGGTGGGTGGATCACCTGAGGTCAGGAGTTTGAGACCAGCCTGGTCAACATGGTAAAACCCCATTTCTACTAATAATACAAAAATTAGCTGGGTGTGGTGGTACACACCTGTAATCTCAGCTATTTGGTTCTTCCTGTAATCGCAGCTATTTGGGATCAGGAGAATCACTTGACCCTGGAGGTGGAGGTTGCAGTGAGCCAAGATCACACCATTGCATTTCAGCCTGGGCAACAAGAGGAAACTCTGTCTCCAAAATATTAAATAAATAAGAAATTCACTCTAAGCATATGACTGATAAGTACTCCAGTGCCACACTAACCATGCAAAACAGTAAACACGGTGTGAAGCAATGTAAGCATGTATGTGAAATTTGGCTCCTCACTCAATCAGCTTCATGCTTAACTATATTTAAAAAAAAATTGCCAAACTACCGATGCGTTTCTTTACAATATTTATTTTACTTTAATTAAGACTAAGAGCTTTAACTATGAACATGTTAATTAGCCAAATGTCTCCAATTCTCTATCCGGTTTAAAAGAATATTTTATTATCTAAGCCTTTTCCACATTTTTCTCCCCTACTTACTGATGCCTTCCTACACTGTTTCATAAATAACCTTTTCAAATCCGTAACTGGAACTAACTTTTAGATAAATTAGACAAAATTATTCTTTTTCTCACTAATAACACAACCCTTTCTGGCACATTTTGTGTACAGAATTATGTGCTAACTAGAATTCTTACTCAATTCTTTCCTTTTTAACAGTTTATTTAAATTAAATTACTTCTGCAAACTGAGATATCAGACACTATCATTTAAAGTTAGTTATTTCCTTGTTAACCATGCTCTTAATAGCCAGTGAACATCAAGTCCTCACTTAAACCCAAGTAAGACCCTCCAATTTAAATACATAGATATTTTTGCCAATAACAAAGAAAATTTAGCTAACAACATTACTCTTGTTCGTCAAAAAAAAAAAAGGCACATAAACAAATATGATTTTGCTTGGCTGGGTTTACACTTTAATAACCTTCTATGCTAAATGCTGACACCTCAAAATATCTAGCAGAGACAAATATAAAATCCAGACAAAATGTATGCTGACAATTCCGAAGGCATTCCCATTTTTATTTTACCAATAATTTTAAAACCACTTGGTTTAGTAAAGTTATACTTAAGTCACATGAACTTGAAAATTGCTTAGGCTTATTTACTTAATTTATGAGCATTCTTTTATTTATAAGCCAATTGGTAGGCACAACATATAATAATAAGTGTACATACAAATAAGCACATCTAGACATGGATACATACATGCAAATGAAGATCCAATAGCTTTTACTTTGGAACTGTAGCCGTGAGATAGCAATACTAACTCACCAGTTTTGCTTTGTTTGCTCCAATAGGTAATACAGTGAAGACTGTGAACCAAAATTTCTGGTAAAGCAGATTCCACGGCAGCTTGATTTTTAAAGGCCAAACCTCTCCAGACTCCAAAAAACACTGAGGCCAAACATCACGAAAGGAGCACGTCACATATGAACCAGGCCTGACCCTGCTTAGAACAGTAGCACAAAAGCCTGGATACATGCAACTTCATCCCACTTTCCCATTCAACAGCAAACTCCAGAATTCCTAACAATACTGGGGCCAAATAGTATTGCAAAAGGATATCAAGTTTACCGAATCCTAATTTCCCATGATTGTATCAACACGCACACACACACACACACACACAATCACCAGAATACAGTCCAACTGATGCAATAACACATAAGCCCCACGAGTGTCCAACCTGTCCAGTGTCATCTGTGAGAGAAAATTCTAAGGAAGGCTTGGTACTAGAACTCAGAATCTCGACCAAGGGCATCCCCTTTGAAGAGGCTAAGGTCTGGAGTTGGATCCCCCAGATCGTCCCCCTTTTGTATTCAATCTTAAGAGTGTCAGACATCTCTGACCTTAGATGGTCATCGGTGCCACTTTATATATCTTCCCTCCAGAGGCAGTGACCTACTATGAGCTTTTCTTTGGTTTCTGGGTGTCATCCTCAACTTTAACATCTTTATAATTTTATAAGGCCATGCTTTCCCATGCTTCCCTTTCCACTAGAGTGATAGCCATGAACTGTGATATGGTTTGGCTGGGTCCCCACCCAAATCTCATCTTGAATTCCCATGTGTTGTGAGAGGAACCCAGTGGGAAGTAATTGAATCATGGGAGCAATCATGTCTTGTACTGTTCTCATGATAGTGAATAAGACTCATGAGATCTGATGGTTTTAAAAAGAGGAATTCCCCTGCACAAGCTCTCGCTCTCTGCCTGCTGCCATTCACGTAAGAAGTGACTTGCTCCTCCTTGCCTTCTGCTGTGATTGTGAGGCCTCCCCAGTCACGTAGAAGTGTAAGTCCATTAAACTATTTTTTCTGTATAAATTACCCAGTATTGAATATGTCTTTATCAGCAGCATGAAAATGAACTGATACAATAAACTGGTTCCAGTAGAATGGGGTGTTGCTGAAAAGATACCCAATAATGTTGAAGCAATTTTAGAACTGGGTAACAGGCAGGGGCTGGAAGAGTTTGGAGAGCTTAGAAAAAGACAGGAAAATGTGGGAGAGGTTGGAACTTCCTAGAGACTTGTTGAATGGCTTTGACAAAAATGCTGCTAGTGATATGGACAGTAAGTTTCAGGCTGAGGTAGTCTCAGATGGAGATGAGGAATTTATTGGGACCTGGAACAAAGGATACTCTTGTTTCAGGTTTTAGCAAAGAGACTGGTAGCATTTTGCCTCTTCCCTAGAGATTTGTGGAACTTTGAACTTGAGATAGATGATTTAGGGTGTCTAGCAGAAGAAATTTATAGGCAGCAAAGCATTCAAGATGTAACTTGGGTGCTGTTAAAAGCATTCAGTTTTATAAAGAAAGCAGATCGTAAAGTTTGGAAAATTAGTAGCCTGACAACACAATAGAAAAGAAAATCCCATTTTCTGAGGGGAAATTCAAGCCAACAGCAGAAATTTGCATAAGTAACCAGAACAGCAGAAATTTGCATAAGTAGCCAGAAGCTAAATGCTAATCCTGAAGACAATAAAGAAAATGTCTCCAGGGCATGTCAGAGGTCTTTACAGAAGAACTTCCCAACACAGGCTCACAGGCCTAGGATAAAAATGTGGTTTTGTGGGCCAGGCCCAGGGGCTCTGTACTGTGTGAAACCTAGGGACTTGGTGTCCTGTGTCCCAGCTGCTTCAGCCATGGCTAAAAGATGCCAACACAGAGCTCTGGCCATGGCTTCAAAGGATGGAAGCCTCAATTCTTTGCAGTTTCCATGTGGTATTGAGCCTGCATGTACACAGAAGTCAAAATTTGGGGTTTGGGAACCTCCACCTAGATTTCAGAAGATGTACAGAAATGCCTGGATGTCCAGGCAGAAGTTTGCTACAGGGGTGAGGTTTTCATGGAGAACCCCTACTAGGGCAGTGCAGAAGGAAAATGTGGTGTTGGAGTCCCCACACAGAATCCCAACTGGGGCACTGCCTAGTGGAGCTGTGAGAAGAGGGCCACCATTCTCCAGACCCCAGAATGGTAGATCAACATTCTACCAACAGCTTGCACCATGTGCCTGGAAAAGCTGTAGACACTCATTGTCAGCCCATGAAAATAGCCAGGAAGGAGGCTGTACCCTGCAAAGCCACAGGGGTGGAGCGGCCCAAGACCATGGGGACCCACCTCTTACATCAGTGTGACTTGGATCTGAGACGTGGAGGCAAAAGACATCATCTCAGAGCTTTAATGTTTGACAACCCCACTGGATTTCACACTTGCATGGGGCTTGTAGCCCCTTTGTTTTGGCCAATTTCTCCCATTTGGAATGGCTGTATTTACCAAATGCCTGTACTCCACTGTATCTAGGAAGTAACTAACCTGCTTTTGATTTTACAGACTCATAGGTGGAAGGGACTTGCCTTGTCTCTGATGAGACTTTGGACTTGGACTTTTGAGTTAATGCTGAAATGAGTTAAGACTCTGGGGTACTGTTGCGAAGGCATGAATGGTTTTGAAATGTGAGAATGTAAGACTTGGGAGGGCCAGAGGTGGAAGGATATGGTTTGGCTGTGTCCCCATCCAAATCACATCTTGAATTCCCAAGTGTTATGGGAGGGACCCAGTGGGAGGTAACTGAATCATGGGGCCAAGTCTTTCCCATGCTATTCTTGTGACAGTAAATAAGTCTCGTGAGATCTGATGGTTTTATAAAGAGGAGTTCCCCTGCACAAGCTCTCTCCCTTTGCCTGCTGCCATCCATGTATGATGTGACTTGCTCCTCCTTGCCTTCTACCATGATTGTGAGGTCTCCCTAACCATGTGGAACTATGAGTTCATTAAATGCTTTTTCCCTGTATAAATTACCCAGTCTTGGGTATATCTTTATCAGCAGCATGAAAATGAACTAATACAAAATATAATAATAGAAACTGGAGGCTGGGTAGGTTTCTTTTGTCCTTAGCTAGATGAGTAGGGGAAGGGAAGAATTTATCATAAGAAAGGAAGGTGTAAGTTGCCTGAAAGGCATGTGAGTTCACCCCAGAGGAAAAGGGATTGCAACCAGAAAAGACAGAAAAGAATTCTTCCCCTTTCCAGGCAGGGAAACTATCCCATTTACTCCTTGCCTTCAGGCAAGCCCAGAGAGTGGCCCTGGCCAGAAACCTGTGGTTACCTTCATGTTTAGGCACTGCCAGAGTTGAAAAGGAAAAGAGAGAGAGAGACAGATCCCCTGTGTGGAGCAGAAATAAAAAAGAGAAAAATAAACCCCAAATTTTGGGCTTACCTTCTGACTAGCTTGCCAAAATGTGATACTGGTTGAGGTGTCCAAGCTCTTGACATTTTAAACAAAGAACTGGACAAAATGCACAAACAAAGCAACAAAAGAAGGAAGAAACAAAAGCACAAATTTTTTGAAACAAAAGCACACTCCATAGGGTGGAAGCCGGCCCAGCAAGCAGCTAGCCCAGTAACAGAATTCTCTGGTGTTTAAATACCCTCTAGAGGTTTCCCATTGATTACTTGGTGTATGCCCTTTGTAAATGAAGAGTCTGAAGTGAAGTTACAAAGTTATTTACTTGGCATACACACTATGCAAATAAAGAGGATGAAATGAGGTTACAAAGTTATTTATTTGGTGTACACCTTATGCAAATGAAAAGAATGTTTCCTGTCATAGCTGAAGTAGAGTTACAAAGTTATTTAAATTGGGGATTTTCTGTTTGATTTAGTTCTAGGAAGCCCTTAAGTTTCTGCTCCCAGATCTTATTCTCCTGCCTCAAAACTCTCCTAAAAATGTTTTGTCTCTGAAAGTAAGATGTATATAACTTTCTTATAACAAATTATTAACTCTTAATGATTTCTTATTCTAGTGAGTTCTTAGTGTGATTAAATATTTGTACTTCCTATTTAATCATTCAATTTGTATAGAATACTTCATCCTTGCTATAATTTTTATTAAGAAATAAATAAGTCAGGCATGGCGGCTCATACATGTAATTCTACCATTTTGGAGGCCAAGGCACGAGAATCTCTTGAGCCCAGGAGTTTGAGACAAGCCTGGGCGACATATGAAGACCTTGTCTCTATTTAAAAGAGAATAGAGAAGGAAAAAAATATAATATCTTCTAAAAATTTTGCTTGAGGAAAAGAAAACTAATTATACTTAAGAAAGGGACATCTTTTTCCTAAATCTCATAAAAGCTGGCTGGGTGCCAAGGCATAGTTCTCAAAATATTAAAAACATAATTCTAATACAAATAGTGAGTTCATGTCAAATATTTATTAAACTCATTAATAAGGAATCCAGAAGGATGAAAAGCCCGACTCAAAAGAGAGTTTAAGAAACTAAATTTTTATGATAAATGGAGAGGGGACAGTAATGCTGAAATAAAGTTGTTAAATTAGATAGAGTTATACAATGATTACAACCCTACAGGGGGCTAGGTACAATTCAATCCTATAATCCCAGCATTTTGGGAGACTAAGGTGGGAGGATTGAGAGAAGAGAGAGGAAGGAACTGGTTAGGCAGCTAGTTCAGACAGGCCCCCAGTAGAAGCCCTTCCAACAAAGGAGCAGCATGGAAGAAATCAAGCTGCAAGCACAGATAAGGAGCAACGTCCAACACCTTTATCTCTTGTGCAACCAATGAGCTCCAGGTATACACAGTGGGCTTCAGTGAGTACATCTCAACCTTTCTGGGAATATTCAGATAAGGGAACTGGCATTAGGGGGTTTGCCTAAGACAGGCCTGCAGCTGTATAGATTAAAAGTTACATTGAGGCCGGGCACGGTGGCTCACACCTATAATCCCAGTACTTTGGGAGGCCGAAGCGGGTGGATCACGAGGTCAAGAGATCGAGACCATCCTGGCCAACATGATGAAACCCCATCTCTACTAAAAATACAAAAAATTAGCCAGATGTGGTGGCACATGCCTGTAATCCCAGCTGCTTGGGAGGCTGAGGCAGGAGAATTGCTTGAACCCAGGAGGCGGAGGTTGCGGTGAGCTGAGAATGTGCTGTTGCACTCCAGCCTGGGCAACAAGAACACAACTCTGTCTCAAAAAAAGAAAAAAAAAGTTACACTGAATCAGGCATATCTGCATTGGAAAATTCCATCTTCTGACACATGTGCAGTAAGGGGAATGACACAATATGGAGTAACTCAGGCTAAGAACTCACATGCTCACTAGAGGGATGGGGTGTCAGAAATCTGCGCCCTATGCAAATAAGGAAACAGTTTTTTGCACTGTATGCAAATGAAGCACCCCACCCCACTGGCTTATTTATAAAAGCCTTTGTATTCAACTGTGAAACAGCAACACTCTCACGTCCCTGCTCCACAGTGGAGCGCTTGCCTCTTTTGTTGTTGTTGTTGTTGTTGTTGTTGTTTTGGTTTTTTGTTTTTTAAAGATGGGGTCTCACCATGTTGGTCAGGCTGGTCTTGAACTCCCAACCTCAAGTGATCTGCCTGCTTTGGCCTCCAAAGTGCTTGGATTACAGGTGTGAGCCACCGTGCCTGGCCTTGCCTCTTTCACTTATTATTTTGCTCCAACCTCACCCTTGTTGCCCACACTCCTTAATCTTCTTGGTTGTGAGACAAAGAACTCAGATAATATCCCAGACAAAAAGACTGTTCCAGAGACCCTAGACTGCTTCAGATTCACTTGAGGCCAGGGATTCAAGAGCAGCCTGGGCAGCACAGTGATCTCATCTCTGCAAAAATTTAAAAGATTAGCTGGGTATAGTGGTATGCACCTCAGGTGAGAGGATTGCTTGAGCCCAGGAGTTTGAGGCTGCCATGAGATTTGATAGAATCATTTTACTCCAGCCTGGGTGACAAAGATCCAGTCTCTAAAATTTTAAAAAATAATAATCCTACAGGAATAATAAGATCATATCCTTCTTGCTTGAGGTCAGGAGTTTGAAACCAGCCTGGACAACACAGTGAGACCTTGTCTCAAAAAACTAAAAATAAAAAAATGAGGCAGGAGGATTGCTTGAGCCTGGGAGGTCATGGCTGCAATGAGCCATGATCATGCCACTGCACTCCCACCTGGGTTCCAGAGTCAAACTCTGCCTCAACTTAAAAAATTATTTTTAAGACTATACTTGCAGGGATCATTTCAATAGTTTGTTACTAGAGAACTTTCTCTGAACATGTAGAGCACTGAGCCAAGTCAATTCTAAGAAAAAAGAATAAAGCTGGAGGAATCACACTACCTGATTTCAAACTATACTACAAGGCTACAGTAATCAAAACAGCATGGTACTGGTACCAAATCAGAGATATAGACCAATGGAACAGAACAGAGGCCTCAGAGGCAACACCACACATCTACAACCATCTGATCTTTGACAAACCTGACAAAAACAAGCAATGGGGAAAGGATTCCCTGTTTAATAAATGGTGGGGAAACTGTGTAGCCATATGCAGAAAGCAGAAACTGGACCCCTTCCTGACACCTTACACTAAAATTAACTCCAGATGGATTAAAGACTTAAACATAAGACCTAACACCATAAAAACCCTAGAAGAAAACCTAGGCAAAACCATTCAGGACGTAGGCATAGGCAAGGACTTCATGACTAAAACAACAAAAGCATTGGCAACAAAAGCCAAAATAGACAAATGGGATCTAATCAAACTCCGCAGCTTCTGCACAGCAAAAGAAACAGTCATTAGAGTGAACCAGCAAGCAAGAGAATGGGAAAAAATTTTTATAATCTACCCATCTGACAAAGGGCTAATATCCAGAATCTACAAAGAACTAAAACAGATTTACAAGAAAAAAACAAACCAACCATTCAAAAGTGGGCGAAGGAAATAAATGGACACTTTTCAAAAGAAGACATTTATGAGGCCAACAAACATATGAAAAAAATGCTCATTATCACTGGTCATTAGAGAAATGCAAATCAAAACCACATTGGGATACCATCTCATGCCAGTTAGAATGACGATCATTAAAATATCTGGAGACAACAGATGCTGGAGAGGATGTGGAGAAATAGGAACACTTTTACACTGTTGGTGGGAGTAGAAATTAGTTCAACCATTGTGGAAGGCAATGTGGCGATTCCGCAAAGACTTAGAAATAGAAATTCCATTTGACCCAGCAATCCCATTACTGGGTATGTATCCAAAGAATTATAAGTTGTTCTATTATAAAGACACATACACACATATGTTCATTGCGGCACTGTTTATAATAGCAAAGACCAGGAACCAACCCAAATGCCCATCAATAATAGACTGGACAAGGAAAATGTGGTACATAGACACCATGGAATACTCTGCAGCCATAAAAAAAACAATGAGTTCGTGTCCTTTGTAGGGACATGGATGAATCTGGAAACCATCATTCTCAGCAAACATTCTCTGTTCTTCTGACACCAGAACAGAAAAACAAACACCACATGTTCTCACTCATAGGTGGGTGTTGAACAATGAGATCACATGGACACAGGGAAGAGAGCATCACACACTAGAGTCTGTTGGGGGTACTAGGGGAGGGACAGCAGAGGGTACAGAGTTGGGGAGGGATAACATGGGGAGAAATGCCAGATATAGTTGACGGGGATAGAGACAGCATATCACATTGCCGTGTATGTACCTATGCAACAATCCTGCATGTTCTGCACATGTACCCCAGAACCTAAGGTGCAATAAAATATATAAAAAATAAAAAAGTTTTAAAAATTATTTTTTAAAAATCATAACCTTGTGATTTACCTTTCCTACTAAACAAAAAAGAAAGTCATTGCATCAGATCAACTTTACAGAATTATAAAGTCTCTGGGTTATAATGGATTATGCCAACAAGCTTAAATTTCCTGAGTTAGATGATCCTTGGGTGGGCTTGTTAGAAATGTTCTTAGCATGCCATTAATCATCTTTTGCCTTATGTCCAAGTTTTCGATAATGTTCCTTAACAAGGGATAGTGATAGCCCCACATATTCACAGCAAAGCAGGACTCAGTACTTGATTGTATAAAAACAAAGTGAAATAAAACCAATTCAAACTCATAAGGCATACAAGAGTGAAGAAGATTTTACTAAAGACTTTACAGTGAGATAGAAGAGAGTTACACTGAATCTCTCACAGCAAAACTTAGATCCTTCACTTACCCTACTTGTCTTAGCTACATTGCTTCTCCCTTGGCCCTCCTCAATCTTTCTCTACATATTCTATTTTTTTTCCTAGTGCAAAGATATACAGCTTCTTCAAGCTTATATCCTCGCACCTGGTACGCCTCAACCCAAAGCAATAAATGGACATTTTACACACGAAGATCCAAAATAAGTGATCAATTTCAAATCAGTTCCTTTTGTTCTTATTGTCACCACCGGTCAGAAGTGAGCCATTTTGCCTCAAGAAAAAAAAAATATATATGGATAAGATAAACAGGCTTGTTTCCAATCATTATTTCATGAGTACTGACACTGTTCTATGTTTTCATATCTGTTATAGCATTTACTATAAAGTAGGCAGCTATTACTATCACCATATAACAAATTAAGTAACTGAGCTCAGAGAGGCTGCCATCTTACCAGACATAATAAAAAGCAGGGCTCAGGTCCAGACTTGGGGCTTCAAATTCCTAATCTGGAGCTGATTTCTTATAGCTAAGATCAGAGGTTATAACCTTCTGGCTCTGTTAGTAAATCTATGAATGGTACTCAATCTAAAATCCTACTTAGAAATGACGAACTCTTATCCTCCTCCTCCAGGATTTCTCATTCTAAGCACTATTGACATCTTTCTTTTTTGCAGGAGGCTGTTCTGTGCAGTGTAAGATGTTTAGCAGCAACTTGTGCAACTTAGAATCCATTAACTTGATGCCAGTAGCAACCACACACATCTTTCCCCAACCCCAATCATAACAAAATCAGCCCCAGTTGAGAACCACTGTTTCACTCTATGCTGAATTCCGGTGGAATTCCCACGCTTTGTGTTTCCTTCAGTCTGTGAGAACACATGGAGTGTAGGCCCTGAAAACCACCCGCCTGTGCCCTGTGTTCCGTCCTCCTGGACTTCCTGTAGGCCCCTCGCCTGCGGTAACCAACATCCTCACTGTGAACCTTTATCTGTCCTTGGAGGGTGTCCAAAACCTACTCACATCAGCTTGATTCTGTATGCTAGCTCATCCAAGCAGCCTGAGTCCGTGGCTATTCAAGACCAGGAGCTAAAATTGAATTGGCTGCCCAAGAATGATTTACTGGAGGCTTCTGGAAATGTCTCCCACAACTGGATTAAATATTTTGATTAATATGACCCGTCAGTTTGTTAGGAAGGAAGGGAATAGACATTTAATTTATTTATTCGCTTAATTTATTCAACTGAATAATTTATTTAGATGCATTCATTTATTTATTTAACTGATACTGTGACTGAGATGACTTGTTTTTTTGACTAAATTGAATAGTTAAAATGATCAGATTAGTTGTGCATTGAGACTCAGGCTGAATGCAGTGACTATCTCAGTGCAAATGATTTCATATCCTTTATTCTCCAGAGAATGTAGCTCGGTTAATAAATAACCACAATTTTTATTTAGAGGTTGTTTCTAACCTTTTTTCATTTTGTTGCAAAAAATAAATAATTTTTTTTTTCTGAAATTTCAAAACAGGTTTAAAAATAATGTTTGGGGACCCTTGAGCTGATATGACTGACTATGCCTTTCAGGCAAGAGAGAGTCATGCCCTAGCACATGCACAGAACTCAGTACAATAAATGTGTGTCATTGTACATCCATGGTGGATTTCCTGTGTGATGGAGGGGAGAATAAGAGGAGACAAACCAGAGGGTTCTCTTCACACTAGATTTCTTAGGAAGCTCATAAAAAGGATTTACTGTATTTTGATTAATCCATCCTTCATCCACCTTGAGTGTCTCCATGGCAACTGGATATTTGTTTCCCAAAGATGGGCTTTCAGACTATGGAAGATTCATTCAGCTCTATACAAAACCCCCTGTATTCCTGAGAACCACATCTTTGAAATTCAGCATGCGTAGACAACCACTCCCAAACCCTTGTCTGTGTTACTGATGCCAGTGCTACTATCATTTTTATCAATGACAAGACATGATCAATTTTTGAAGCATTTTCTCAGAGCTAACACAGGCATCTGTTTTGCCTCTATTCCTCAATAACATTAAGTATTTTAAGCTTAGCGTAAAGGAAGCAACATAAGTCATTAAGAGAGTGAAAAAAAAGAAAAAAGACACCTTGTCAAATGTTAGAGTATTTCAGGTCATAGGTCTGCAGTATGCACCAATTGGATGCTCTTGTAAATAAAAATAACTTATCAAAAATTAACGATCCACTGGGCGCAGTGGCTCACGCCTGAAATCCCAGTACTCTGAGAGGCCGAGGCAGGCAGATCACTTGAGGTCAGGAGTTTGAGACCAGCCTGACCAACATGGTAAAACCCCGTCTCTCCTAAAAATACAAAAAAAAAAAAAAAATAGCCAGGCCTGGTGGTGCACACCTGTAATCCCAGCTACTCAGTAGGCTGAGGCAGGGAGAATCGCTTGAACCTGGGAGGTGTAGGTTGCAGTGAGCCAAGATCACACCACTGCACTCCAACCTGGGAGACAGAGCAAGACCCTGATAAGAAAGAGAGAAAGGATAGAGAAAGAGAAAGAGAAAGAGAAAGAGAAAGAGAGAGGAAGGAAGGAAGGAAGGAAGGAAGGAAGGAA
>PVKP010031239.1:0-27106 GCA_004027715.1 Plecturocebus donacophilus | reverse complement strand
TCTGTCTCGTATATTCTGTACTGGGAAGCGCTGCGCCGGGCGCCGGCAAAAGAGCCGCGCTGGCCAAAAGAGTCGCACTGGCGACCCGTGTGGGTTCTCTGCCAGGACTCTCCCGGTCTGTGGGCAACAAAAATTCGTCGGAAAGTGCGGCGTCCACTCGTTCTCTGCGCTTTCACTGGGAGCTACATTCCTGAGCTGTTGCTAATCAGCCATCTTGGATCTCTCTCCAGCTTTTTACTTTAAGGAATTCTTATGACATTAGGGTTATAACCTAGCAACTGATTGCATTGTTTGTGACCCGAATAGATGATTTCATGAATTAACTGAATATAGGGGACAGAGTTTTAGTCCTGGTGTGTGAGCAAAACTTCTATTCTAGGAAGTGTAGCCTGGGGACCATTTGTCTTATTAACCTTGTAGGGAAGTGTTTGGTAGGAAAAATTAACAGCTGAACTAAAGAAAGCGGATCTATGTGATCTAGCTGCCTATGAGAAATGGCTTGCTGGAGTCCCTCAATTTCTCTTTCTACTGCAGTGGTTAAATAACTGGAAGAATCCAAGGCTGGATTGCCCTTTAAGGTAGAAAACAAGTTTTGCAACTTATCAGTCAATTAGGAAATTCTTTTCTACTGAGGAGTAAAGCCATATGGTTGGCTTTTAATTTGTTCTACCTAAGTAGGATTTTAAGATAGCTATATTAGAGGAAGGGTTGGAATAACAACAGAGGCCATTATCAGAAAAAAAGGCCTAACAAATTCTTAAATGTTACTTAAATCTTACCAGAGCTTGTAAACAAGGAGCACATGAGCGTGGGCTGCCCGTGGAGCAGCGGCGCGGGTCCCAGGACGGCGGCCACTTTTTGGTTGTACTCCTTCCTCCCGCTGCTGGACGGCTGACTTTCCTGCAGGCTAACCCCGGCAAGATGAGCTTAGTTCGTTGCCCTTGCTGTCGTGCAGGCCAAGTTTCTGGGAGCTTTTGTTGGCTTCTGGTTTGCGAGCTTTCTTACTGATCACTTGGCCACGAGACTTTGGTCTTTAATGCTTTTCCTTACCTTTTTATGTACCTGATTGCTTTGTTGATCTTGCACTACTGGGAAGGCTAAGAGCTCCCCCTTCTAATGCTGCTTCCCTATCTATTGGAGGAGGGAGCTCAGGAAAAACCTCTGTTTCTCTTTCCGGGCAGGCTAAGAGCTCCCCTTCTAATGCTGCTTGCCTATCTATTGGAGGAGGGGGCTCAGGTAAAACCTCTGTTTCTCTTTGTTATTTTGGCCCGGTGATAACATTACTGGGACCTGTTGCCCTTGTGCATGATGCCATTTAAGAGTCCTCTCTACTTGTTCCCAGAGCTTTATGTCTAACATACTTTTTGCTGGGAACCATCGGCTTTGGGAAATAACAGTTTGCATTAGGTACCATAACTGAGCCTGTAAAAGCAATGCTTCACTGACGTTAAGCAGCTGTTTCAATACTTTTGTCTATTGAGCTGATAACTATTGTCCCATGATGAAACCTCAGCCTGAACAATCCCTCCCTGAACTTGGAAATCCCAGTGGGTACCCATGACTTACTGACTCACTGTTTTACTGACTCAACTGTGTGGTCTTCTGCACCTTCGTTTTCAGGGAGTCCATCATTCTTCCTTTGCAGTGATGGTCATGTCAGGGTCCTCTTCACCTGCCAATTTTCCTCACATGGGGCACCACTATTGGGGTTGCCTTACATTTGGGCGCTTCTGTTGGGGTCACCACCTGTGGGGTCTGATCTGCAGACCGTGACTCAGCGACAGATGAATAAAGTACATTGACACACAGATATTATGCTTTGCCAGTTCAGCTGAGTATAGCCACTTACAGACACCTTGGAGAGTGCTGTAAACAGTTGCAACCACCAGCCTTCCTTAGCTAGTGAGACTCGCATTGATTTAGTGAAGTTTAATTGACAAAGACTTGAGTCAACACTGCTAGAGGTTGAAGATAGCACAGGTTCTGATGCCCAAAGCAAACAACATTAGGGGGAAATATTCTTGGTCGACCTCCCCCACCAAGAGGGCCACCTGGCTCAAAGATTAGTTTTAAGACCACATGAGTAAGCAAGTTATTCAGATAAACTCTTCTACATACCTTAGCTATTTGCTTTACTTATTAACTAAATGTAGAGAGGACTTAGGCGGCCTTTAGCCAAGAACTATAGAAAAAAATCTTTAGGCCTTCTAAAAGGGTTTGAGACTATATTCTGTAACTTTCTCTAATATTTTTTCCTTAATGTTTTTGCCACCACCTTGAGTGAATTCCTACAACAGAACAGTGGAATGGGCTTTCGAAGACTCAGTTACAGCACTAGCTAGGTGGAAATGCTGTTTTAGTTCTTGATGCTATAATAAAATGTCCTAGACTGAGTAATTGATTAACAACAAAAATAATTGCTGACAGTTTTGGAGGCTGGGAAGTCCAAGATCAATATACCAGTAGATTCAGTGTCTGATGAGGGCTCTCTGCTCCATAGATGACCCTTGTTGCTGTGTTCTCACATGGCAAAGGGACAAACTAGCCCTCTGAAGCCTCTTTTCTAAGGGCACTAATCCCATTTGTGAGGCTAGATCCCCAATGACCTAATCACTTCTTGAAGGTTCTACCACTTATTACTATCATATTGGGCATTAGGTCCCAAATATGAATTTAACTGGGATACCAACCTTTAGACCATCACATACCTTACAAGACTAGGGCAAGGTTCTCCAGACGGTTGTGTCTGTGCTTGGAATCAGTGTTCAACATATAGTGCTCTTTCTTCCAATAGCCAGTATTCATGGGTTGCAGAATCAAGGAGGTGGCAATAGGAGTGGCACCACCCATTATTACTCCCTAGTGACCCACTAGCAAAAATTTTGCTTCATGTTGCTGCAACTTTATGTTTTGCTGGCCTCAATGTCTTAGTTACAGAGGGAGGAATGCTTCCACTGGGAGACAAAACAGTTGTTCCATTGAACAGGAAGTCAAAGCTGCCACCTGAGCACTTTGGGCTCCTCATGCCTCTGAATCAACAGGCAAAGAAGGGAGTCTTGGTGTTGGCTGGAATGCTGCTCCTGACTGCCAAGGGGGAAATTAGACTAGTATTTCACAATAGCAGTTAAGGAAGAATATGTCTGGAATACAAAGGGATCTGTTAGGGGCATCTCTTAGTATTATCATGCCCTGTGATTAAGGTCAATGGAAAACTACAACATTCCAATCCAGGCAGAACTGCTAATGGCACAGACCCTTCAGGAATGAAGGTTTGGGTCACCCTACCAGGTAAAGAACAAAAACCAGTTGAGGTGCTTGCTGAAGTTAAAGGAAATACAGAATGCATAGTAGAAAAAGATAATTGTAAATTTCACCTACAACCGTATAACCGGTTACAGAAATGAGGACTGTATTTTTCATGGATATTTCCTCCTTATTTTGTTATGAATACAATTACGTGTACATATGTTAGGCAAATATCTTTGTTTTCTTTCCTGTCTTATTCCCTTATCATGTAACATAAGATGTATTAAATTTATATCAGTATTTAAGTATTGTTAATTTTACATCATAATATTTAAGTTACAGAATATCAGAAGAGTACACATTACTCAAAGACTATCTCTTCTTCTAGGGAAGAGGTTAGTGTGTTTTCAGTTGTACGCGAGATTTTTATATCATGCTAGATTGAATTAGGCTTTTGTTATTCTCTTTATTTGCAGATTAAGTATGAGTTTTAGGAGATTGGTATGGGTGCCAAATTGACAAGGGATGGACATGTGATGATGAATTTTATGTGTCAACTTGACTGGGCTAAAGGATGCTTAGATAATTGGTAAAATATTATTTCTGGGTGTGTCTGTGATGATGTTTCCAGAAGAGAGTTATTTTTGAATCAGTAGACTGACTAAAGATCACCCTTACCAACGTGGCTGAGCACCATCCAATCAGTTGAAGGCCTGAAGAGAGCAAAAAAGGCAGAGCAAGGCCAGGTACAGAGGTGCACACCTGTAATCCCAGCCACTTGGGAGGCTGAGGCAGGAGGATCAGTTGAGCTCAGGAGTTTTGAGGCCAGTCTGGGCAACATACATATAAAATAATACATTTTAAATAAATCGGTCAGTTAATAATGTCTAGAGCAGTAATATATATGAGCCAAACAAAACAACCCACAAAACCCAACTAGACAAAAGACAACCTTGGTCTCAACTACCTCATCTATAAAATAGTTATGTTTGTTATAAAGATTAAATAAATTTATATATGTATATACATACACACACATATATATATTGTTTAGAACAATAATTGCATATTGTGAATGCTCTAAATATTATAAATGATAATTTTATGGTTTATCATCTCTTCTCTGTTGCTGGCTATATTCTTGACAGATTGCAATAAAGAGTATTCTTAGGGCCATAGTCAGATAGAATTCAAACCATCTTTAAAGTCTGCCTACAAATACATGAACTGAGGTGTCAGGGAACCAGCCCAGACAAAACTTAGGAAGTAATGAGGTTCAGTGGAGACAAAGAAAATCAAGAGACAAGAGTAAGATTGCATAACAGTGGGCTCCCAGGGGGCCTATGACACGAGTAGGAGGATGTGAAGGCCCCAAGCACTAGAGACCCACACTATTTATTGAGTGTTTAAACAAAGAAGCGTGTGGTCAGGAATGTGGGGGACGAAAAAGAAGTGAAGCATCAAGCAGATAATTTATGGCTGTGGCGGTTTGGCATTTCCTTTGAAGGTATAGAGCATGCTCTACTTTAGATACAATCAGTAAACAGGTGGGGAAAAGGCTGCAGCTAGAGCCAGCAAGTCTGGCCACACTGTCGTGCTTCAGAGGTCTTCCTTGCTTTGAGCACAGAGCATGGCCTTCCATTAACCCCCATCCTGTGCCAGATAAGCAGGTTATGCATAAGCCTTTTTTTCCCCAGCACTGAGGAGGTTTGCAGTTCCTCCTTCCATCTTCTTGGTATGAAATGAGAAGGAAGTGGGCCAGGATACAGCCCTGGCTGCAGTCTGTGAAAGGCTCTCCCCACCAGGAGGGTCTTGCTTGTGGGTCTTGTCTCCACTTGGGCCTGGATATCTCTGCACATATGATGAACATTGCTTATGAAAAATTATTTGTAGGAAAAATGTGAGACCTGAGAATATTATTTTCTTTTAGTGATGGTCTTTGTTTGCTTAGTGTACTTGTGGACACTAATAAGCTTAGATGTCTTTGATTTACTACCAGTTTTGAGATTTTCTTGTCTACATAGATGACTTAAAACTAGTGTACTTCTTGTTTATAAGAAGGATAAGTCTCCTAGGGTAAGTCTTTTGGGGTCCCAGATCAAAAAGGTGAGTGATTTACCAGTTCTTTAACCTTGGTATCCCCAGACTCCAAACTTTGTCCTTCTAGTCCCAAGAGGCTATCAAAAGAAAGGCCCATCTTCCCACCTCCTTTTCCAGATCAGCAAACATCCCCAAGACAGTACTGAAAGCAGAAACCTCTTTATCCTTTAGATACCTCTTGAGAGCATCCTTCCCTCTCCCTCTCCATCCTACCATCCTTGTCCAACCTACCATCACCTCTCTCCTGGATAACTCTAAGAGCCTCCTGAGTAGTTTGCCTACATCCAGCCTTGACCCCCTACAATCTATGTCCCATACTGCAACTAATGAAATTTTAAAAACACAGCTCTCTCTGCCAGCTACACTGAGTTTCATTCTTTTATGTCTTCTCACCACAAGGCCTTTGCACCTCTGGCTAGAAGGGTTTTATTTTCCCTCACTACTTCTTGTAAGTAGCTCCTACTCATCTTCAGATCTCAGCTTGATCTTCACCACTTTGGAGATACCGTCTCTGACCACAGGAAAATTAGCCATTCTTGACACCACACACCTCTCTTTCATAGCAGTCGTCACTGCAGCCATGTTAGTTAAAGGATATTTGAGCTTTGGAATCTGTCATTAGATTGTAAGTACCCTGAGGGCAGAGACCTCTGTTATGGCCGACTGCTGTATTCTCTGAATTCAGCAAAATGCCCAGCACGTAGTGGTGCTCAGTACTGCTGAATGAATAAATGAATGAATGCATATATGATCAAATGAATGAGTGAAAGCCTTATTGAAATGGTACAGATAACTTATTTACTTTCCTAGCAAGGTTTCAATGTTTACATATTTCTTATTCACACCTCATAAGTTTCAAACCACACAGCTTTGGGGGCTGCATGTGATAGGGCTGTGAGGTGATATGACTTCTCACCCCTAGAGAGCTGGTGGTTTTCTTTGCCTGCTGGTTGAGCCCATGAGGGGAAGCTTCTTTCTGCAGCCAGCTTTGGGACAGAATTTATTGAGTGTCCAGACTCCAGATCTATTGGTCTTCCTAGGTCCTGTTTCAGTCACTGGTTTAAAAAAACCCCAAAGTATGATTAACCCCGAAGTGTAATTATTGACCATCTGAATGGGCTCTGAGGAGAGAGGGGAAGGCAGACGAGATGCATCCTCAGGCCCAGTGTTTCCCTCTCCACGCCTCTGTCTTCACACACTGTGAAGCTCCCCCAGCCTCCAGCAGCCCTCTCAGAGGAAAAGTCATCTTTTCCTGTGTCATTGTGCGGAGGGCTTCCTCCTTTCTCCCCACCCATTCTCACTTGAGGAGGTCTTTCCATCCTCCCCTGCACCCTCGCCCTGAGGGTCTCAGACTTTCCCCTCAACCCCACGTAGTGGGTGGCACCTCTTTTTTCTCACTGAACATCTATTTAAAACTTCTTCCACTCTATTATATAATACATACTTTCCCATTAAGGAATATTCAGAAAATAAATAAAAATAGGAGAAAACCAAGCCACCTAAGCTTTCATCTGCCTGTACAACTGGTGTTACTATTTTGATGCTTTTTTCTTCCAAATTTTTCCATGCATAGATTTTTTTTGAACACAGCTGTAATCATAGAACACATTAAATTTTGCATTCTAATTTTTAAATTTGTGATATCATAACATTTTCTAACTTTACAACCCGTAGTTGTTGTTGTTGTTGTTGTTATTTTGAGACAAGCTCATTCTGTTGCCCAGGCTGGAGTGCAGTAGCACAATGATAGCTCCCTGTAGCCTCAACCTACCAGGCTTAAGCAACCCTTCCACCTCAGCTTCCTAAGTAGCTGGGACGACAGGCATGCACCAACCCTGCCTGGCTAATTTTTGTATTTTTTGTAGCGATGGGGCTTTGCCATGTTGCCTAGGCTGTTCTTGAACTCCTGAGCTCAAGTGATCCTTCTACTTCAGCCTCCCAAAGTGCTGGGATTACAGACATGAGCCACCATGCCTGGTCAACCCACAGTTTTTTTTACAAAATTTTTTTTTTTTTTTTTTTTTTTTTTTTTTTTTTTTTTTGAGACAGAGTCTCTGTCACCCATGCTGGAGTGCAGTTATTCGATCTCGGCTCACTGTAACCTCCACCTCTCAAGTTTAAGAGATTCTCCTGCCTCAGCCTCCCAAGTAGCTGGGATCACAGGCACATGCTAAAAAATTGTTATTTTAAATTTTATTTTAGGTTCAGAAGCTACATGTGCAGGTTTGTTACATGAGTTTATTTCATGATGTTGAATATAACTCATAATTTTTTTTTTTGAGACAGAGTCTTGCTCTATCACCTAAGCTGGAGTGTAGTGGCACAATTTTGGCTCACTGCAACTTCCCCTTCCCTGGTTCAAGAGATTCTCCTGCCTGAGCCTCCTGAGTAGCTGGGATTACAGGGGCCCGCCACTATGCCTGACTAATTCTTTTTGTATTTTTAGAAGAGATGGGATTTCACTATGTTGGCCAGGCTGTTCTTAAACTCCTGACCTTAAGTAATCTGCCTGCCTCAGCCTCCCAAACTGCTTGGATTACAAGTGTGAGCCACCGCACCCAGCCTAACCCATAATTCTTAATGTCTGTGTGTGAATAGACCTTCACCTGTGGTGGTCAGGTTCTTAGGCAGTTTCCAGAATTTTACTATTGCAAATAGCAAAATAATGCATCTTTTTGTATGCAAATTTCACAATACCTGTTTTGTTAAGACAGTAAAGAAGACTTTTTGCGAGGTGGGCTGCTACCGTAGGGTTTTGGAGTAAGGGAAGAGATCTGGCTCAATTTCGTTACAATGCCTTTTTGAGAGAAGATAATCTCAATCCCATTCTTGCCCAACAAGCATGTTTTTAAGTTTTTTCAACACTTTCAACACTTTGTGGGAAGGTCTCCATTCAAGATATGTGTCAGGGAACACATCAAAAGCAGCCATCCTCCTTTCCCCCTCCCCATGTTTTTCACTTAAGAGATGATGAGCTCTATGTTGGCAGGGATGTTCATCTTATGTGCCATACTGATGTAGCATAGGTTCTTTTTTTTTTTTTTTTTTTGAGATGAAATTTCACTCTTGTCTCCCAGGCTGGAGTGCAGTGGTGTGATCTCAGCTCACTATAACCTCTACCTTCCGGGTTCAAGCGGTTCTCCTGCCTTGACCTCCCAAGTAGCTGGGATTACAGGTGCACACCACCACGCTCAGCAAATTTTTGTATTTTTAGTAGAAATGAGGTTTTGCCATGTTGGCCAGGCTGGTCTTGAACTCCTGACCTCAGGTGATCCAACTGCCTTGACCTCCCAAAGTGCTGAGATTACAGGCATGAGCCACCGTGCCAAGCCTCATAGGTTCTTAATAAATATTTATTAAAGGAATTAACCATCTTTAACGGTTTACAAGTAATCACTGCCCCACGTGCCCCACCAGTCTCTACAGCTTGACTCTAAGTCTCCCATATTAGATTTAAAATGTGACTTTAGACTCCATCTCTTTATTGGGTTGGGCTCTGACACAGCCTTTAGACCTAGGCTTTTCTTTTGCAGCACAAGTACATGAATGAAGCCTGGCTTGAGGTCGTTGTCCTTGGGCCATGCACGCTTATGTGTCTCCATTATAGTATCTGCCAAACATCGTCATCTACCCTGATTCTTCATCTTTGTGCGCTTTAACCTTCAAGTCCTGTGGATCCACACCTGGCCCTCTGGGAATCTGTGGTCAGGCCTACGGCAACCGCTCATGAAAGTAGTTCATTCATTTGAAGCCAATTTCATGAGAGCAAAGAGCATGTCTGATCAATTAGTGTAAGCTGAACATAGTACCAGGCACATAGTTTATGGAGCCAATGAATACATCCATTTTTATCAGGTACATCTGCTTCTGCTGGACATGTCTGTCTGTTTTGGCCTTCTTACTCTCCTGGTAGCAAGACTGTTGGTATAATCCTGACGTCCAAGCCCTGGGATGGAATGAAACTCCAGACACTGACCTGGAACCATCATTAATATGACAGGCTGTCATTAATATGTGTGATGCAGCATTTACATTTTTATAGGACCACTTCTAAGCACTTTTCTTGTAGTTTGCTGACAAAATTCACAATCCCATTTTGGGGATGGGATAGTTAAACCTCCTAGGTTTGAGGAAATTTCTCAGCAGTGGATGGAATTATGAACTCTCAAATTTAAAGGAGCATTAAGGATAGTTTATCCTGGAAAAAAGTCAGTGTTCTTCATTCTTCCTTGGTGTTTCTAGTCAAATCAATGAATTCTGTTGATTGTTTTCTTTGGGCTGAGACTTGTTTTCTTTGGACAGAGACTTAGGGGAGTGCACTGCTGTCTAGATGACATTCTCATAGGTAAATAGCCTTGGTGTGTCTGGCATCGTGAGCAGTGAGTGGGGACTTTCCATCTGAAAACACAAAATAAGAAAGCAGAGTGAGGGAGGTGGACAGGGCTCTGGATCTTCCATGGAGACCCCAGCATCCAGGAAACTTTACTTCCATGGTTACCCAACCCAAATCGGCTGCCACGCTGGCTCCCACTGGTTAATCTTAATCACCCCTAGCTTAGAGAAACTATTCTTTCAATTTAACCCATATTTATCTTGTTGAATGCTTAATGAACTGAAGTTTCCTTGTAATAATTCATGAAACCGACATTTTCTATTACTAAGCAAACTGCTTTAATGATTCTTATCTTTTTGGATCTCTTTGGGAGAGGATGAGAAAGGAGACAGAAAGGTGCCATTACTTCTGCCAACCATATCCTGTGAAGGAATAAGCGTTAAAGCTACTGCATTACTAGTTTAACTGAGGGGAGGATGCGAACCAGATGTAACATAGCTGGACCACAGGTGAAACGTAGAAATCTCTCTCACCTACAGTTTACTGTTGGCTCAGGAGCAAGCTGGAGTCTCCTCCCCAATTATTCCTCTCTTCATTTCATGCACAACCTAAGCCATAGTCTTTTTCCTCATCTGTAACTTCAGTCAGAAGCCTTTTGATTTTCTCTATTATTCCTATCTAGAACCTCTTTCCTACCCCATTTGTTCCAGATTGCCCAGTTCGACTCCTAAAACACAATTCTCTTCCATCCCCCATGTTCTCATATAACCCTAAGCAAAGGGAATGGGGAACTGCTAGGGTACTTTTAAATATCAGAGAGTATGAAATCCCTGGGGCCCAAGGAATTTTGACCTAAATATGAAGCAGGAAAAGAAATGGAACCATTAGATGAAATTCAGCTCTAAAGTGTCTTACCTTTTTTGGTATTTCCAATGTGGAATAAACCGTATTTACTGGATCTTCCATTGGGATCGTTCTCTATGAAAAAACAAACAAACAACAAACAAAAGAAATCATCACCCTCCTCATGAGTCACATAGACAAGGCCAGAGAGACATTCAGAACCCAGGGAGGGGAAAGCTGGGATGGGAGGAGATGGCGAGAGGGAAAGTAGGGTTCTGGAACAGAGATGGATAGTAGGAAGTTCTCTTGTTGTGACTGCTATTATAATAATTTTTGGTAACTTTTTTCAGGAGGCCATTGCATTATTTTTAAACTGTACTGTGTTTAAATGAATCTCAAAAATATATAAGATACATATACAAGTCTCATTAGCTATGAGCCTCCTAAAAGGATTAAAGGATAATTTGAAGTAATATTGCTAATGCTGCAAATAAACTTTCCCAACGGTCAAAGGGCCCTTGGAGAAAATCAGTAAAGATGACTAATGGAACAAAATAAAACAAAACAAGAAGAGCAATAACGAAAACTCCTTCCCAACCACAGGTAAATATCCTGGGTTGGCTAAGTCTACTCCTGAACATCCAGGGCAGTCCTGGAGCCCTCTGGGGATGTATCTTAAGCAGGGGAGGAAAGAACATGGCAATAAAGAGAGAAATTTTGATTTAAATCAGTTAAATGGAGCACAAAGCAGCCTCCCTGTGAGAAAGGAAAGAGCGCTCAGAATACTAATGACTTTGGTAACATTTCTTCTTTGTAGGGGGTAAATGTAGGTAAATGTTGTAGGCAAATGTAGGAAGATGCAACCTGATTGAGAGATACCAAAGGTTTGAGCAAAACTGGGGTTTTGAGATTCAAAGTATTTTTATGTATTCACTATATAGGCTGTTGTGATAAAGGGCTCTATGACCTCTAAAGAGCTAGCCCAGCCTGGGCTGCAATGATTGGATTGGCCCTGGGGAGCCTTTTGCAGTTGTCTACTTATTTCATTCTCCAAATTGTCTTTTGTTATTTGAGTTTCTTAAAACTTTATTCTTATGATTTTCTTTTTGGAGACTGCTTTGAATGAACCGTGTTCATTCACTTCACTCAGTGACCTACACTTGCAATGCCTTGAGTGGGGACCCAGAGTCACCACAAGTGCCCTGATCCTTCTCGTGATGGCTCCTTGAGTCACCTCAGAGGAGGAGGCATCTCTAGGGAAGTCTTCTGACACCATGATTCAAACATCCTGTCAAAGTCACTCTTCTACCCACTGCCTTATGCAAAAGGAATCTGGCCTTTTGAGTGGCTGCTATGAACTGTGGAGGGGGAGCAGGTGACTTCATAGGTCACAGCATGAGCATTACGAGTCAGACCAGGTGCTCCAGAGACCACCAGCTTCTTCTGCACAGAAGAGAATCCATGAAGACTTGGAGGAGGCACAGGTGCATTGGGTTTTAAGGCTATATATCCTCACTTCCGTCTTCATTCCCATCTTGCCCAAACCCATGGAAAAACCTCACAGGGAGAGCCTCAAAGAGAGGATCAGTCCCCAGGAAAGATGAGAAGGGACTCACATTAGTGTAAGAGATTGTGTCGTACTCTGTGTTCTCTCCAGAATGGAGGCATAAGTTAGGAGTTTCCTGACGAATGTCCGTTCTCTTCTTCCCTTCAATGGACTCTAAAAGCAAGTAGGGAGAGAATCAAAGCCATCTCTCCAACCACTCACCACTGACCCACCATTTCTCCTGGATGACCCATTTAGGGTGACCAACCACCCCAGTTTCCTTGTAACGGAAGGGTTTTCAGGATAGAGGAATTTCAGTGTTAAAACTGGGAAAATCCTGAACAAAACAGGGTGAACTGGCCACCCTCATCACTTGACTTCCTGATCTCTGGATCAAGGTGGTCACAGTGGGAAGCAGAGAAAGTCAGACACTTTCAGAGGGGCTTCCAGGAGGGAAGGGAGATTTCAAAATCTACAGGTCATACCCAACTGATGTTAGGTTCCTCCCCATCACCCACATGGACAGTGGGAACCCAGAAGACCAATCAGCAGGGTTTAGGAACACAGCACAGGGTACAGCTGGAGAGAGACAGGGAAGGGCTTCTCCAGGAGCCATGTGTCTAAACTGAGGTGGGTAGTAAAGCGAGGTCTCGAGCTGATCCTGTGGAGAGGGTGGGAGTGGTATGTGGGCTCTGGCAGGGATAGGGATAGGAAGGGTTGACTGGAAGATGCTGGTCTGTGGGGACCTCAGAGTTGGAGGCCATCACCTCCCAGGTCAGGGGAGCAGTCAGCAATGTGGGTATCAACAGAAGAGCCACATCAGGGTGTCCCTCTGGGAGAAGGAGAGAAGTGGGCCTTGGAAAGAGAACTAGGAGAAGCATGTCCTCAGGAAAGGCATCCAGCATTTCTCTGCTCCAGAACTAAGGAGTGCAGGCTGACTGTGTGCTTCTTGAGGGTAGAGACTGTGGGCTCCTTATCTCTGTAACTTCAACACCTCATGCCAAGTCTAGCATACAGATCTATATGTGCTTGTTGACTCAATGAAGGAGAAAAGCATGAATATGGGTAAGGACAAAAACAGTACACACTGTACCTTCTTGTCTCTCTCTCCTTATAAACCAAAGAAATAGCCCCAGAGCAAAGAGAGTGAGCAGGGAGAGCACCATCAGGAGACACAGGAGGACCATGGAAGGATTCGGGTCACCAGCAGCACCTTTAAAGAGAGAATGGGTAGAGGCATGGGGAAGGGAGAAAAGTCAGCTCAGAAAAACGACCCAGGCTTTGGAGCACCTGCTACCTTCCTCCCAGCCCGGTGACCACCCAGTGGCCTCCAGTTTCCATACAGTGCCTGTTCCTATGGGGGTCAGGAGCTGAAGAAGGTATAGGTTCTGAGCAGAGGCTCCTGTGGAGAGGAGAGAGGCAGTTACCTTCACAGAGCTTTCTGGCAAGGATGGGGCTTGAGGAGTTGCTGCTGATGGGGTTCCTGGCAAAGCAGATGAAGGTCATATCACTTTCTCCCCATCTCCAAGAGATGGGGAGGATGGAGCCATTATGGGTTTCACTGGCTGTTTGCCCAAGGGCCTTCCAGGTATAAATCACATCCTCTCCCCCATGTTCCATGTAGCATGTCAGATTGGTCACACAGGTGCCATTCTTATTGCTCTGCAGACCCATGGTGACTTTAGGCCTTGACAGGTGCTCTGTGAAAGAGAAAGGACAACCAGGGATGGAAACTCTGCCTATAGCTCTCCTTTCTCTGAATTACCCTTGGATACCTTGAACCTGAGTCTCTCTAGGAGCTCCTAGAAAAAGCAGTAATTCAGAGCAGAATTCTCATTCTTATCTGGAAAAGAGAATTATCTAAATCTGCTTTCTCACAGGTATACAACAACAATAACAACAAGAATAACAGAAATAATAACGCAACAAGAATGTAACTGCCATTTACTAGGCATAGCCACATGGGAAGCACTGTGCTAAACGCATGTTGATGTCCGTTAATATTTTCTATTCTAGAGGCTCCCTAGTCTCTGTCCTCAGGCTTCCCTTTACTCTCTAGGAGAGTTCACTTTACTCTCTAGGAGAAAATAGTATTGGAGTAGCCCTTCTGGCCCCCTTCTCTATCTTGCGCTCAGTCCCCTGTGTCAGAGGATGAGTAATTGGTTCATTGGGGAGATGGTAAGAGTCTGTAGTCATCATTAACCTTTCTCTACTTCTGGGTTTGAGACATTCAAGATTGCTGTTCAAATGTGGTTTGCCCTTTTCCCTCCTCCCCCAGCTAGTTAGCCTGCAGAATGCATATCTTCTGTTGCCTTCAGCCATGTCTATATGGAAGACACCTGGCTCAGGTGCAGGCCTGCCTCCTACAAGCAAGTCTGGAGGCCCGTCTCCTGCTGTCCCTGATATTGTGGCTCAGTGAGTGAGGCAGCTATTCTTCTTGTAGCTGTTTGAGTAATTGTTTTGTAATTTTAACTTCCCTGGATGAGTGCCAAGGTCCAGACTTGGGAGGAAGCATTTCTCCTGTCTAGATTTACCAGAAATAATGCTGATATTTTTATCCCCTCCTTGCATCTATGTATCAATTGGTTGAAATCTGTAGAGGAAGAGGTGTGATCGATACTTTGGCCAAAAAAAAATCACCCTAAGGTAGGTATTGCTTTCCTCCTCACTACAGATATGGAAACTAAGACTTGAAGAAATTAAGTAACTTGGCTAAGGTCATGTGACTAAATAAAGAAGACAGCATTTGACCTTGATCTATGTGATGGCCACTGCACGTATCAGCCATCCACTGCACCACGCTGCTTCTTATAGCATCTCTGAGTTGGCAGGGACCTCAGGGATCAGCTATATCTACTTCATTCATGAAGGAGTATCCTCTCCCACATTCTTGCCAAGTGTTTGTCCAGCCTCTGCTTAAACATTCTCATGTCAAGGAGCTCACCACCTCACCAAGGCAGCCATCCACCATTGGAACTGATTCTGCTCACCGTAGACATGCAGCACATACTTCTGGGTGAAGGGATCCTTGACGTATGAGCTGTATATCTCCACATGGTAGACCCCTGAGTCATTCTTCTTCAGTTCGCTGAGCTTCAGGGAGTAGCTTCCATTTGGGAAGGATACTCTCTCCTTATTACGATTTTGAGTCACTATGATAGTGCCCACTGCTGGCTCCATGGTGACAAGAAGGGTTGTGTTGAAGGTCCAGACAATAGAGTCAACTTGCTTTACTTTGGACATCAGGGGGAATGTCACGGCTCCACCAAGGGGACCAACCAGCTCTTTCACGGCTTCAGGGGCTGCTGAACCTATAAACACAGAGAACCATAAAATAAACCCGATTCCCTGCCCTTGCCACCAATTACTCACCCCCTTTGGGTCCTAGAGATTGCGGAGAAACCCACTCGGTCCAACACAAGCGGCTCCTGGGAAACCTTTTGGAATTTTCTCACACAGAGTTTCCTCACATGTTACCCTGTTAAGTAAGTGCTCACATGGAAGCACTGAGATTAGAAATTTATGTTTCGGCTGGGTGTGGTGGCTCATGCCTGTAATCCAAGCACTTTGGAGGCCAACGCGGACGGATCACCTGAGGTCGGGAGTTCAAGACCAGCCTGACCAACATGGTGAAACTCCGTCTTTAAAAAAAAAAAAAAAAGAAATTTATGTTTCACAACAATCTTATTTCACTCCCAGAGAGTATGACTTATAAAAAAAACCATCACTGGTTATGTGGTTGTAGATGAAAAACAGTTAAGAATGTCTGCTGAAGAAACTTCCAGAAGTGGCCAGCTGAGCACTACTAGTAAACAGGTGTGGGGAGTAAGTCATCTTATTCTTACCTATTAAACTTGAGCGACAGACTGTGGGAGTAGCACAGAGCAGTGAGATCATTTAGTTTGGGGCTCGCAGTTTTAAAGCACAAATTATGATCTTGTTTAACTCTTTTTTTTTTTTTTTTTTTGAGATGGAGTCTCATGCAGTTGTCCAGGCTAGAGAGCAGTGGCACGATCTCTGCTCACTGCAACCTCCGCCTCCTGGGTTCAAGCGATTCTCTTGCCTCAGCCTCCTGAGTAGCTGGGACTACAGGTGTGCACCACCATACCCGGCTAATTTTTGTATTTTTAGTAGAGGTGGGGTCTCACCATGTTGGCCAGGCTGGTCTTGAACTTCTGACCTCAAGTGATCTGCCCATCTTGCTCTCCCGGAGTGCTGGGATTGCAGGCGTGAGCCACCGCACTCAGCCTTGTTTAAGTCTTAAAACAGTCCTTAGAGGAAACATTCTTTATATCCCCATCTTACAGATCAGGAATGTGAGGCGCAGTGGGGGTAAGTGACCTACTCAAGCCACATAACAGGAGGCAGAGTACGCACCAAAACCCACAGGGTTGAGACCGTGAAGGATGTATTTTATAGACGAGAAAACTAAATAGCAGAAATGGAAAGAACTTATTCAAGGCTGATAGAAATGCAAAACCTAAGATCAAATCCTTAAAGGTGAGGCAAGGTAGGTAGTCAAGGAAGTAACTGTGTTCTCGGGAGGCAGTAACCCCGTGGTGACTCTATAGTCAATACAATAAGCCTCAGCATTCGCGTTGTGATTGAGTTCATTCAAGCAAAGCTATTGCCGTGTGGTGAGCATGTGCATTTTGATTTTACTTGTCCTCAAACTGACCCTTTGCTCATTATAATAAAAATAATAAATGTATCTCTAAAAGTACCAATTTACTTCCTAAGTATCATTTAGGAGCACACATTTTTCCCTCTATAATGTATCAGTCAGTACATAAATACTTTGGATTACTCAAGCTTTTATCAAATCAACCCATTCAGTAATCTGATTTAAAAAAAACTATTCTCTCTGCTTCCTTAATATTAAGGCCAGGATGGTTTTTCAACTGCTCTCTTTGTCCATCTTTAGGAGTGTCAAGTCAAAATAGTGCCAGGGAATGTTACAGATAAAATTAATTTTATTCTGAATTTTCGATCAGCTAATGCATTTGTTCTTTTACTTCAACAGCGAAGATGAAAGTGGTGAATATTTTGAAGTCAAATAAAGATGGGGTGTCACTTGTCCCCAAGTGGGTGCAACTTCTACACTTAGGGCAACCTTTAAGTAATTTCATTTTCACATTTCGTTTTGGAGAAATATTTAAGGTGACGAAGTGGCACCAGGATGTGGCTTTAGTTGCTGGCACGTGTGCAATTACTCTTTTTATCCTTCCACAGTGCTGTATTCTCAGGGTAAATGACAAGGGACATGACTTGGGTGAGATACAAGAATTTTCACCAAATTCATTGTTTCTTGTTAGAATAAAATTGGAGGATGACACAGGGCAAATTACCAACATGAGCCTAGATATAGTATATTGTTCTATCTTAAATGTATCTTCAGGGTGAGACAAGGGGGTAATGAAAGAAAACAGTAGCTCCATGCCATTTTCAGAATGTAGGCTCAGAGAATAGGGGTAGCGTTGGAGAGTCCAAACCAATTTTGCTTCTTCTTCCCAACTGACTGGGAAAAGGGATCCAGAAACGAGAGACTTCTTTTCTGAGCTGTCCAAGGCTGCACTGATGTTCTTCCTGCAGTGTGTGACCCCATAGAGTTTTACCATATCTAAGCAGGTCACACTTGTCAGATTTAGTCATTCCTTCTTGTAACAAGAATTTCTTTAATTCCCGTTGTTTAGGAGCCAAGGATATAACTGGAGAGCAAGACAGTCATAATTCCGGCATTCATGGAGTTGTTAGACAGCCACTAAATAAGTAACTACATGTGTTATGAAAAGAGAAGATGCCGGAATTGGTGGCTCGCACCTGTAATCCCAGCACTTTGGGGGCCGAAGCAGGAGGATCACTTGAGGACAGGAGTTTGAGACTGGCCTGGGCAACATAGCCAGACCTTGTCTCTACAAAAAAATGAAGAACGTAACCAGGCATAGTGGCACTCACCTGTGGTCCCAGATACTCGAGAGGCTGAAGTGAGAGGATCTCTTGAGCCCAGAAAGTGGAGGCTGCAGTGAGCCATGATTGTGCCACTGCACTCCACCCTGGATGACAGAGGAGACCCTGGAGACAGAGTGGATACCAACCTCTGCCCACAGGGCCCGAGAGGATTGGATCCCGTGATATTCATCCACTCTCCTCAGGTGCCAACCTTTCATCTGAGTCAGTGCAGTGAAGATTGTAACTTGCCTCTTCTACAGCCATTTTACCTCTTCCTCTTCCCGTAGAGGCCAAATGGTTTGGGATACCCAGCTCTGGTGGTAGCCCACCTCCCGCACAGTAATTAGTTCAGGGGCATCACGTGACATGGGTTGATTGTATAAGGCCAGGATGACAATGTACTGCTGTGGAAAGATCTGTTGCCGGGATTGCCACTGACGTGTGGCCACCACACAAGCATCAAGCCTCCTCCGTCTCCCGATCTTCAGCTCACTTTCTACCTCACACTGTTGTTTGTGCTTTGACCTCCTCTCCATTCGCCTCAATCTTACTCAAACCCATAAATTCTAGTTCAAAGCTCTTTCCTGAGGAAGTCTCCAACTCTTCCTCACACATATCCCCTGAAACTTTACCACTGATTTCACTTCATTTACACTTTAAGTTCTCCAGAAAGAAATATCCTCCCTGGGTGGTAACTGAATATATCATTTTGCTGTGAATTAGCCAATGATTGGTCCACAGGATTGGAGGCAAGATCACCCAGTGAGGGGGTCAGCAAGTTCTGCCCAGAGAGAGGTAGAGGTGGCTTCTCCTTCTCCAGCATGTGGCAGAGGGAGAAAGAGCTCCAGCCGAACTGGGAGTCAGGACCCTGGGTCCATTCTGCTACCTCCATAGTCATAACAACAGCAACAAACACCTGGTGTCACTGATGGTTTTTAAGCCAGATCCATGGGCATCCTCTCTCCTGATCTTTAGAAGAGCCCGTGAGCTAGAGCTGAAGCCCTGCTTTACAATTGAGGACACTGGAGTTTTGAGAAGTGGTGTCACTTTCCAAAAGCCCCCAATGAAGAAGTGTTGGAATAGTGAAGAGGAGTTAGTTCCTCCGTCTCAGAGGTCTGTGTTTTTTCCACTACTGCTTTTCACCATTTACCACTTCGAGTTTTGGTTTCTGAATCCTTATACGGTAAATAAATAACAACATTTAATTTGCAGGCGTTTGAGGAAGATGAAGTGTGAATACAGATTTGAAAGCATTTTGGGAAGTACAGACCAGCCTAATAAGGTGGGATGTGGGTGACAAGGGCAGGAAATGGGAGCACAAGGTCAGGCCTTGAGGAGGCTTCCCATCTTTGGTTTTATTTCTGCACAGATAGCTAAAAATAAGAAACAGATATCCCAAAACACCTTTGGATGGCTTCTCAGCAAAGTGAGCCAGAAGGTTAAGACAGCTGTCCCCCGCCTGCCTTTGGAGGTGGAGGGAGCTGGAGCAGGAGACCCTTTGTCTTCTGCCCCAGCCAAGACTCAGATGTCTTTGCATCAGGGAAGTCAGCTGTGAGATGCCCTCTAACAGGAAGGGTAACAGGTCTTGCCCTTTGCCACCTTCCTTTCCTCTTGGTTGTTGCCTCCTTTCCTGTCCTGTCCCCTAGAGTCTCAAGAGTTGAGTGGTGGGAAGGAGCCTGATTATGAGGAAGGTACACTATCAGTGCAGTCAGGTCCAAGGGGTGGTGATACAGCAGTAGGATTTCAGGGAGAGGAGAGTGGAAAGCCTACTTCCTGCTTTCCAGCCCCGTCCCCAAGCACTTCTCTGACCACTTGGTGCCTCTGTCCAAATGCACTAGTATGTTGTGACACTCTCCTCATGAAAACCACAGACCGGAGCATCTCAGAGCTGGGAGGAGTCTTAGGGATTATTTAGTCCGATCCCATTTCACAGATGAGAAGGCTGATATTTAGAGGGTTATGGTGATGTTTCCCAAGCCAGTGGAAGGTCAGGATTAGGAGCCGAGGCTCCTAAGGCAGGATTTTACAGACGGTGCCCCCTGCTGCCCCAAGAGGCTGCAGCAGTGCCTCAGTGTATTTCTGGGGAGCTCAGGAGGAGGTTAAAGGGGTGGGCATAGGCTAGGAGCCTGAGACTTGCCTCCGTTGGAGAGGCTTCCACTCTATAGAGTCATTTATGTATTTGTTTCTGGGTAAAATTTCATTTCATAAAAAGAAACCATGGATTAAACAAACAAACAAACAAAAACCCAAAGTGGTTTGAAATAAGTCTACTGAACTTTACTCAAGTTCTCCTTAATGAATGTACTCAGAAAAGAGCATTGTAATTCAATGCCATGCAAGGCAGCGACAGGCAGAGGCTTAAAAATTTCCCACTTCAGCTGGGTGCGGTGGTTCACACCTGTAATCCCAGCACTTTGGGAGGCTGAGGTGGGCGGATCATGAGGTCAGGAGTTCGAGACCATCCTGGCCAACATCGTGAAACACCATCTCTACTAAAAAAAAAAATACAAAAATTAACCAGGTGCAGTGGCGGGTACCTGTAATCCCAGCTACTTGGAAGGCTGAGGCAGAATCACTTGAACCCAGGAGGCGAAGGTTGCAATGAGCCGAGATTACACCATTGCACTCCAGTTTGGGCGACAGAGTGAGACTCCATCTCAAAAAAAAAAAAAGAAAATTTCACAGTTAACCACACTTCTTTCCCAACACTGTAGCCCTAACCTACCACATTCACATTTATGTTGCCCACCACTTTGCTTCTTACTCGTCTCCTGCCCCTTCTTGTTTCTTCTGGTTCTTTTCAACACTCTCCCAATTCCGCTCACCCACTTGTTTGTTTTCTTTTTATTGATAGTCTTTTCAACACTACTGTATCATCTAATCATTGGCAAATTATTGTGCCCATTTTTCAGACGAGAATACTGAGGCCATGAGAGCTGCTCCTTGGCCCCTCTGGGTTTAGCCAGGGTGACTCCCTGTTAGTTCCTCCATATCCCAGAAACACAGCTACCTGTCCTTCTTGGGCCTTTCCAGTTTCTACCTCAGATTTATGTACCTAGAGAGGGAAGAAACCCCAATTGGTACTCCCTGAGGAAGATACAGCTCAAATGCACATGTAGCGAGCACCTCTCTGGTGCCAGGTCCAGGGACAGGCAGCTTGTTGTGATGAAAAAAGCACTAGCTTTGAAAACTCAATCTCTGGCTACCTTTTAAATGCTGTGTTATCTTGCCCAAGAAACGTAATCTCTCTGCTGAGCCTAGGTTTCCTCATCTATAAAACAGGGATAAAGACATCTGTCCTGTAGACTTGCAGGAGATGGTATGAAAACCCCATGGATGTAGTAAGTTAATAAATGGTGATTATTTTAATAATTATTTTGCATTTGATATGTCATTTAAAATGTCAGAATCATTCTGCCACTTAGGTTTCATTCTCTGTTACACACCTGGGAAGAGCAAGGCCCAGAGGGAAAGAGTAACTTGCCCACAATAATACAGCTACTAAGTCAAAGTTCCAGGGCAATCTCTGCCTCCTTTCAGCCTCAGGAGGTGCACTACACAGGCTGCCCACAGCCTCCAGAGCACGACAGAGGAGGACCTGCATGGCAGTTTTTCATACCTGTGCCCTTTTGCCCACTGGTTTCAGGTGGACACCTGGTGCTTTCAAAATCTCTATCATTCCCCACAACCCTCCACCTTACTTCTCTCAAGTTCCACTTCTGCTCACCATTTTCGTTCAGGGAGTGGCTTTTTTTTTTCTTTCTTTTTTTAAAAGTGAGAGCCTATTCCAGAACCACCTGGTACTTCTGATGAATCCCAAGGTATTTTCCCAAAATACAAACTTCTGATGAATACAAAGCGGGCAAGAGTCTGCTGATGCTGATCACTTAGCAAGGCCAGGTGATGCAGAGGAAAGTCCTGGGGACACCAGTTGCCTGTGTGGTCTCAGGCAGGTCACTTCAGGCAGGCTCAGGCACACATACACATAATGAAGTGGTTATGTGAAGTCCCCAGAGGGTGACCTCATGGTGGTACTCCATGAGATTGATGACAGAAGAGGTATTTCTCACTTATGGGGCTCCTGATTCTTTTTGAGAGCCCTTAGGATACAAAAATTGCAAAGACTAGAATACCACTGACAGGTGCAGAACAATCCTCGGTCCTCCATGGACCTATGCCTATGATATGAGTTGGCTCTCTAAGTAGAGACTGATTAGTCTCTAAGTAGAGACTGATTAGATTGCTTGAGTAAGGAGAGAAAATTAAAGTGGTTCTTTCCATTTTATATTATTGTTATGCATAACCAGTTTTATCAATACATTTATAAGTAAATAAAATACATAACTGTACATTATTTTGCTCTTAAAGTTGCCTTCAAAAGTAGGGAAGGCTAGCAGATAGTTTCTGAGGCCCAGGAAAACTTAAACATTCCTTGTCTAACTCGTGGCAGAATCTGGATTAGAAAAATAGTCTCTGATACCTAGCAGCACTTCTTTCAGCTCCTTCATCCCCAGGACAGTCAGTAGGGGAGTCCATTCCCACAGCCATTTTCCCCCTCCCTCTAGTCTCTTCCTGACCTGAGATTCAGAGATCAGAGGTTAGTAAAAAGCAAATGTTAGAAGAGAACACAGAACCTCCTGAGTTGAGCCAGAGGCCCAGAGTGGAAGAAGAAACCTGGCACTACACTTCAGGATGGGGAAGACAGGGAAGTGGAAGAGATTCTGGCTGGACTCACCTGTGAGCTGCCAAAGGATGTACATGAGGGTGAGGCATGTTGGGGATCCAGCCATATCGCTCTCTGGAAGTCAGTCGCTGAAATGAAGCCACTTCCCTCTCAGATCTCTTCCCCAGCTGATGTGTAAAAGAAGTAGGAGGGGTCACAGCATATACATGTGAGACTGAGTAATTTTTAACTATTTTAGAGTGATACTTTGCCCAAGCAATCTATGACAGATTCAGTTGCTCCCCATCTTCATCTGCATTTGGTATATTTCCATTTTATATTTTAGCTTTTATATATATATATATAATATAGTTTTATATTATAAAATATAAAATATAGTTTTATATTTTATATTTTAGCTGTTTTAATAGGTGTTGCAGTGATATCTTATCGTAGTTTTAATTTGCATTTCCCTAAAGCCTAATATTGTTGAACATCTTTTCACATGCTTATTTGCCATCTGTATGTCCATATCCTCCTTGGTGAAATGCCTGTTTATGTCTTTTGTCCATTTTATAATCAGATCCTTTCTTTCTTTCTTTTAACTGTTAAGTTTTGACATTTTTTTGTATGTTCCAGGTATGAGTCATTTGTCAGATATGTAGTTTACAAATATTTTTTCTTAGTCTGTAGCCTGTCTTTTCATCTTCTTAATGGGGTCTTTTGGTCTTTTGCAAAGCAAAAATTTTAATTTTGGTGAAATTCAACTTATCAGTTTTTTTTCTAACCACCACTAAGGCCCAAAGGTTTTCTCCTGAAAGTTTTATAGTTTTATGTTTTACTTTTAAATGTATGATCCAGTTTGACTTAATTTTAACGTAAGGTATGAAGTTTAGGTTGAGATTCATGTTGTTGTTGTTGTTGTTGTTTTTGTGACTGTTCAATTGTTCCAGTACCATGAGATGGAAAAGATTATTTTTCCTACATTGAAATTGAAATATTTTTGTATCTTTGTCAAAAATCAGTGGTTATACTTGTGTGAGTATATTGTGGAGCTATTTATTCTATTTCTTTGCCTTATACTTTACGTATCAGGCTTGAGTTTGCCATTTTGTTGTTTTCTCTGTTTCTTCTGGGTTTCTGTTTGTTTTGTTCCTCTGTTTTACTTTCCTGGCCATCCTGTGTGTTACGGGAATATTTTTTATAATCTCATTTTGATTTATCTATAGTGTATCTTTTTGAAGAATTTTTTTGGTGGTTGCTGTACACATTACATTCTACATACATAACTTTTGATCTACCACTGTTGACATTTCATCAGTTCAACTGGGTATAAAATCCTTACCTATATTAGGTTTCTTTATTATTCTATCTTTATACTTGTCTTAAATATATTGTCTATATTCATTGAGAACCATATCAGGTAATATTATAAGTTTTGCTTCAATTTTTGAACATAATTCAGAACACTCAAAAGGAAAAGGACAATCTATTATATTTACCCATATTTTAACTCTTTTCATTGTTATTTCTTTATTTCTAATGTTTCAAGTTTCCTTCTTTTTGGAAGAAGTCTTTCTCTGTCATCCATGCTGGAGTGTGATGGCACGATCTCAGCTCACTGCAACCTCTGCCACCTGGGTTCAAGTGATTCTCCTGCCTCAGCCTCCTGAGTAGCTAGGACTACAGGCTCATGCCACCATTCCTAGCTACTTTTTGTATTTTGGGTAGAGATTGGGTTTCGCCATGTTGGCCCGGCCAGTCTTGAACTCCTGATCTCAGGTAATTCGCCCACTTTGGCCTCCCAAAGTGCTGGGAATTACTGAAGGCTGAGCCACCACACCCGGCCTTCAAGTTTTCTTCTTTAATTATTTCTTTCTGTTTTAAGATATTCTATAGGCACTCTTTTATGATAAGCCTACTGATAACAAATTATCTTAGTTTTCCTTCACCTGAGAATGTCTTGATTTAACCCTTATTCCTGAATATAAAACTTTAGGTTGACAATTCTTTTCTCTCAACACTTGAAAAGTGTCATGCAAATTCAAGAAAAGAAAATTACACGCCAGCATCATTATGAAGATAGTTGCAAAGATCCTAAATGACACTTTAGCAAATCAAAGCTGTTGACATATAAAAACACACCATGAATAAATGGCATTTGTCCCATGAATGTGAGAATGGGCCAATATTTCAAAAATTTATCAGCATAGTCCATCATATTGATTAAATGTAAAATAACATATGATCATCTCAGAAGACATAGTAAAAACTTTGATAAAATTAAATATGGATTTATAATTTCAAAAATTTTTAGTAAACTTTAGAAAACATCATACTTAATGCTGAAACTTTAGAAGAAATAGTATCAAAGTCAGGAATAAGACAATGATTTCACTAGTCACTGATAGTATTTATTAATTAACTGGTGTCTTGGCCAAAGCAATGAGACAAGAAAACTAAATAAGATGTAACTGGATTAGAAAAAGAGAGACAATTGTTATTTTCAGACCATATCACTGTGGACTTAGAAAATCCAAAGGAATCTGCAAACAAACTATGAGAACTAATAAGAAGAGATTGAGCATAATATCTGACCATAATTGTAAAGAAGACATTTTTTTAACTAGGGTCACCGGTTGACAACTTGTTTACTAATCTTGACCTCATTTTATTAAGAACCAGAGAGGCATTTTCCCCAATGTTACACAGCATTTTATTAGCATAGCCAGGACAGAAACTAAAACATTGTGATGACTTTAAATCCAGTAATGTTTCCATTATGAGGTGTCATCCATTTGTGCAACATACTAGCACAAATGTGGCAATGGCAGAAATAGTAAAAAGTGCTGTGATTATGAATCCTAGAAATCTTGGCAAACAGAATGAGGATGGAGAGTAGATATCCTGTATAAATTTACCTAGAGGTGGGTTGGGAGCAGATATTTCATTTTCATTCAAACAGTTTTACTCTTTTGTTTCATGTCTCAGCTTTCCTTATTCCTGCCAAGCCAAGGTTTCTTGGAAGATATGGAGAAAAAATATTATGAAATGCAAAGGGGCCTGGACTGGGTGGAATGAGATCAGTGAAAAGTCCTGGGGGTACTCCACCAAAAAACATCTAGAGAAGAACTGAAAAAGAAAGTAAAGTCTGTGCTGAATTTGAAAGTAATTGCCTTTGTAAACTAAAATTTTATTTAAAACATTTGGTAGTTAATCATTCCCTCTTTCTTGAGACATTTTGGCCTGTGAGACTTTATTCTCTCAGTTTTCTCCTTCCCAAGTGGATATTTGTTCCCTCCAAATCTCATGTGATCCCCAGTGCTGGAGATGAGGCTTAGTAGGAGGTGTTTGGGTCATGAGGGCGGATCTCTCATGAATGGTTTGTTGCCTTCCCCATGGTATAAGGGAGCTCATGGGAGAGGGGGTTGTTTAAAAGAGCCTGGTACCTTCTCTCCTCTCTCTCTTTTTCTCCCTCTCTCACCATGTGACATGCCTGCTCCCCCTTTATTTTCTGCCATGATTGTAAGTTTCCTGAAGCCCTCACCAGAAGCTGAGCAGATGTAGGTGCCATTCTTGTACAGCTTGCAGAATCATGAGCCAAATAAACCTCTTTTCTTTATAAATTACCCAGTCTTGGTATTCCTTTATAGCAATGCAAAATGTCTCTGGGCTCAGTCCTTAGACTTGCTCTTTTTTTAATCTATCCTGATTCCTTAGGTGATCTCATTCAGTCTCTTGGTTTGAAATACCCAATTTTGTTTCCAACCCTCACCTTTTTCCTGAACTCAAGTCTTGTATATTCAGCTACCTACTCAGCATCTCCATTTGGATATTTAACAGGCATCTAAAGCTTCACATGTGCCAAATCAAACTCCTGCTTGCCTCTCTCTTCTTCAACTCAGTGAACTGCAGCTCCGATCACTCAGGTTTTTCAGACATGTATAATTAGTCATGACTTCACTCTCTCATCCCCATCTCCAACCATCAGAAAATTCTATTGACCTTGCTTTGGAAAAAATGCCCAGAGCCTGATCACTTCTCATTGCCTTCACCACCTTCACCACTACCATCTCTCACCTGCACTATTGCAACAGCCACCTACCTAATCTTTTTGCCTCTATCTTGGTCCTCTATAATGTATTTTTCACAGGCTGCTAAAGCAATTCTTTAAACACGTGTGGGATCATGTCATTCCTCTGCTTGCTTGTTGTCTCCCATAGCACTTCAAATAAAATGCAAAGTTCTTCCCAGGGCCTCCAAGACCCTGTATGATGGTTCTTGGCTACCTTTTTAATGTCATCTACCATCATTTTCCCCTGGCCTATTCCACAGCTGTCACACTAACCACCTCAATGTTCTTGAATATTCCAAGCACATTCCAAGGTTTTTGCACTAGAGGAGGGCCCTTCCCCCAGATAGCTAT
>PVKP010031238.1:0-27125 GCA_004027715.1 Plecturocebus donacophilus | reverse complement strand
TTATTTGTTATTTTCATCCCCTATTCCTTCCTGTCTCCATTGTTAAGCACAATTATTGGCATAAAAGAGGTTTTAATACCCATTTTTAGACTATTCTAGCCTGGGCAATAAAACAAGAATCCCATTCTCTCTCTTTCTCTTCCTCTTTCTTTCTCTCTTTCATTCTTTTTCTTTCTTTCTTTTGCTGTTTCTTTCTTTCATTCTCCTTTTCTCTAAAAAAAAAAGGAAAAAAAGAAAAAGGCTGAGCAAACTGACAAACACCTTTTCTTCCATCTGTCAGAGAAGTGAGGTCACAGGGCAAATCTTCACTGCAAAAACAAGCAGGAAAACAGATCGGCTCACCTAAGGCAGAAGCTGCTGGAGCCAGTAACCGAGATCTAAACAAATTGCCGTGAGCTAAGTGCCAACTAACTAGCCTGAGAATTCAAAACTGGGAGCTAATCTAAGGGGACCCCACACTTTGCTGGGTTTTACCTCAAGGAGACCCACTGGGTTCTCCTGTAAAGATGGCAGGAAAATTCCCTTGTGCTTTGGACACAGGAAGGGGAAAGTAACCATTCTGAAATACATCCAGGAAGAAAGTAGCCCCAGAGCTTCTGTTCTCCAAGGCAGAGAACAGTTTTCTCAGGGAAAACTACTTGCAGGAGCCTTCTCTAGCTTAGGAGAAGCCAGATAGATGGCTCAACCTGCCTCTAGCCTTCCTGTCTCACACAGGAGGAAAAAACAAGGCTCCACTAAAAAAAAGAAAAGACAGATTTAATCATAAGAGTATGTACTGCTTCTCTTCACCAATACGATACCATCAGTAGGGCTCCAGGATGACAGTGGGTTACAACAGAGAGCTGCAAGACACAGACTCTTTTAAGAAGGAAATTCTAGGGAAACCCAAAGACAACAGGGAAGACAAGGACATTGAGGAAAATCAGAGCCTCTAGCACCTACAGTGAACATTAGACGCAGCCTGTTAACCAGATAAACACACAACTTACATTAAAGGCCTGTTTACCTCAGTTCTTGTTACCTAATACATCATGTCTGGCTTTAGTAAAAAAGTACAAAACATGCTAAAAGGGAAAAAGAGACAAAGCAAGCGTCAGAGCCAGACTCAGATATGGTAGAGATTTGGGAGTTATCAGACTGGGAATTTAAAATAACTGATTAATGTGCCAGGTCTCTAATAGAAAAAGTGAAAAACATGCAGAATAGTCAGGTAATACAAGCAAGAGATGGAAACTTAGAATCCAAAAGAAATGCTAGAAATAAAGCATTGAAATGGAGATGAATGCCTTTGATGGGTTCATAAGACTGAACGCTGCCACAAAGAATCAGTGAGCTTGAAGATATGTCAATAGAAACTCTCCAAATTGAAACTGAAAAATTTCAAAAAGAAATGGAAGGTTTTTTAAAAAACAGCAGAATATCCAAGAACTGTTGGATACTTTTTAAAAGTGTAGGTTGGATGCAGTGGCTTACACTTGGAATCCCAGCACTTTGGAAGGCTGAGGCAGGCGATTGCTTGAGGCCAGGCGTTTGAGACCAGCCTGGGCAACATGGCAAAACCCAGTCTCTACAAACACACACACACACACACATACAAATTAGCCAGGCATGGTGGCACATACCTGTAATCTCAGCTACTGAGGAGGCTGAGGTGGGAGGATCGCTTGGGCCCGGGAGGCAGAGGTTGCAGTGAGCCAAGATGATGCCACTGCACTCCAGCCTGGGCAACAGAGTGAGAGCTTGTCTCAGAAGAAAAGAAAAGGAAAGGAGAGAAGTAAGAAAAGCATAGCTCTGCATAATAGGAATACAGTAGTTCCCCCTTACCCACAGTTTCACTTTCTATGGTCAACTGTAGTCCAAAAATAGGTAAATGCAATACAATAAAATTTTGAGAGAGGGAGAGAGACAGCGCTCACATAACTTATTACAGTGTATTGTTATAATTCTGTTTTATTTTTGTTAATCTCTTACTGTGCCTAGTTTATAGATTAAACTTTAGCATAGGCATATGTATATAGAAAAAAAAACTGTATTGGGTTCAGTACTGTCCACATTTCAGATTCACTGGGGATTCTGGAACATATACCTTGTGGATGAAGGGGGACTACCATACCAGAAGGAGAAGAGAGAATAGAAGAGGGAGAGATTAAAGGTAGAGCATGGGTAACTCCAGAAACTGCTCTAAAAAAGATCAGAGAAATGAGGATGTACCTGAGAGGGCAAATGAGGTAGAGTTTCATTTTTAAATCTTGTCTTGAATGCCATAGGAGTGGTCCAGGAGAGGACAGTTTGATGCTGCAGGTGAGAGATGGAGTGTTGTCAGAGCAACGTCCTCAAGGAGGCAAGAGAGGACGGGATCTGGTGTGCAAGCGGAGGGCTCGGCCAAGGAGCAGGTAACAGGAAGACAGCAGAGTGTGAGAGCAGGGCTGGCTTGTGGGTGTGTGACGGTGGGAACTCATGGACATTCTTTTCTGATTGCTTTTGTTTTCAAGGTCATCGGCTGAGAGGAAAGCTGGGGCAGAGGGGTTAGAGGTTTGGGACCTTACGAATTAGTCTTTGAGGAGACTAAATGGACTAGTATGACTGTAAATATAGTATGACTGCCAGCTGGTGGTAATGGCTCCCCTGGGGTCCAAATTACTATGTTCTGTTTTACCTGCCCATTACTGCGTAACTCAAAATCCTGTCACACTGTATCGTACTGGAAATGGACGTGTTTCACTAGCATCTCAGCACAGTAAGGATTTTGGTTCCCAGGAAAGAAGCATCAAATTTGCCAAGTTAGATCTCCTCAGTAGGCCATTTGGCTCATCCATTATATAATATGCTATGATTTCCCCTGGTTGTTGTATACAATCACTACTCTTGGGGACAACTACCAGGCTTATGGTTCAACAAATACCAGTGCCTTCTAGATACCAAGGCACTGCTATAGCGGTGGAATATAGCAGTATTTAACATCTACCTTCATGGAGCTTATATTTAGGGGGAAACAAAATACATGTCCGGTGGTAAAAGGTTCTGAGAAAACAGCACACGACAAGGATACGAACCTGGGGGTTGCAGCTTTATATTGGAGGGTCAGGGAAGAGTTATCTGACATTCAAGGCAAGCCCTGAAGGACAGAAAGAGTAGAAGAGTGGGCCGTCGGGGGAATAGTGGGCCAGGCTCTTGTGTTCACCTCTACTTTATAAACAGACTAATGGAAGGAAGGCAGCACCTACTGATGTCAACACTGCTACTTTTTACTAAATGTAATAAAACTTTAAACACATTCTGTCTACTCTTCCTGGAATACAACTCTGTGTGCACTTAATGTTACCTTTTCCCTTTCTTATCAAACTTGCTGTTTTACAAATTCAACTTGATCCAGTCAGCTGTATTTAATATTTCCTTTTTGATCAAATTGTGAAAATGATCAGTGGGAACCCATTTAACTGGCTCTTTTGTCCTCTAAAAACTGCCTCAGACATTTTTGTTTTGTTTTATTTCATCCCCAGATTTACTGGGACAAGCCTCAGATATTTTTTTTTTAGACAAAGTCTTGCTGTGTAGCCCAGGCTGGAGTGCAGTGGCATGATCTCAGCTCACTGCAACCTCCACCTCCCAGGTTCAAGCGATTCTCCTGCTCAGCCTCGCAAGTAGCTGGGATTACAGGATCATGCCACTACACCCAGCTAATTTTTTGTATTTTTAGTAGAGATAGGATTTCACCATCTTGGCTAGGCTGGTCTTAAACTCCTGACCTCAGGTGATCTGCCTGCCTCGGCCTCCCAAAGTGTTAGGATTACAGGTATGAGCCACCGTGCCCGACCAGCCCCAGACATTTTTGAAAGCACCCTTATTTCCAGTAACAAAATACTCCAGGCCCATTCTGATCCCTGTCCCCAAACATATGATTAGCTCCTGATATTAGAGGCCCAAGCTGACCCAGGGGTATATATCCCACTTGAACACATAAGCACTGGTTGTAGCAGGACACTGCTGTTGAGCCACCAAGAAAACATAGACTTGGGAAAGACATCAGATCTTTCTAAGATCTCAAGTTCATACAGACATGTCCAGTTTAGCTGTCATCACTAAATCCTTTTTTGTTTAATTTTAATATAGTTAATTTCTTTTCTATAACATACTTAAAATTTAAAACTTCCTTGATTGGATAAACAAAATGTATGTCCACAAAATGGAATACTATACAGCAATAAAAAGGAATGGACTACTGCTATGTGTTATGTGAACCTGAAAAAGTTATGCTAAGTGAAAAAAGCCAGACACAAAAGATGTCATCTCACATGATTCCATTTATGTGAAATGACCAGAAAAGGTAAATCTACAGACACAAAGCAGACCAGTAATTGCCTGGGACCGGGGGTAGGAGTAGGGAGCTTTAGGGAATGATAGAAATGGACTGTGGTGCTGGGCATGGCGGCTCATGCCTGTAATCCCAGGACTTTGGGAGGCCGAGGCAGGCAGATCATTTGGGGCCAGGAATTCAAGACTAGCCTGGTCAACATGGTGAAACCCCGTCTCTCCTAAAAATACAAAAATTAGCCCGGTGTGCTGGTGCACACCTGTAATCCCAGCTACTGGGGAGGCTGAGGCAGGGGAATCACTTGAACCTGGGAGGCAGAAGTTGCAGTAAGCAGAGATTACACTGCTGCACTCCAGCCTGGGAGACCACAGTGAGACTTTAGGGTCCCCACCTCCAAAAAAAAGGATTGTGGTAAGGAAGTACACAATACCATAAACATAAAAATCATTGGATTGATTTATATTTAAATGTTAATTTTATCAGCACGTAAATTATATCTCAAAATTGGTGGTTGTTTTTTTTTTTGAGAGGGGTCTTGTTCTGTTGTCCAGACCTGGGGTGCAGTTATGCAATTATAGTTCACAGCAGTCTTGAACTCCTGGGCCTAAGCAATCCTCTCACCTCAGCCTCCTGAGTGGCCAAGACTACAGGCATGCACCACCATGCTCGTCTAATTTTTTAAAATTTCGTAGAGACAGGATCTTGTTATGTTGCCCAGGCTGGTTTTGAACCCCCAATCTCAGGTGATCCTCCTGCTTTGGCCTCCCAAAGTATCGGGATTACAGGTGTGAGCCACTACACCCAGCCCCAAAATTGTTAAAAAATTAAACCCTTCTTCCAGCTTCTACATCTACCTCCTTAATTGGCTATATTGACCTAAGATATTTCATCATATTAAAAAAAAACCCTAAATGTATTTTTTCATACTTTGCAATTTTTATATCCCTCATCACAAATCTGCCTTAGTCTTAATAACAGCTGTATCCTCATTTGGATCTCAGGTGCAGCCAGAACGTGACAATTTATTTCACATCTGTTCATTCCTACCCTTTTTCATATAGGTGCTTCATTTTCATAAAATCTCTTAGTTTTACTCTGATGACTGAAGAAGAGATCAACAGATGGCTGCTCTGCTTGTGACCTTCCTGCAAGCTCTTGTGAGGACTGAGTGTGAGGCTTTGCTTACCAGCTCTTTCTAAAATATACAAATAGCCCAGAGAGTCTTCTAAATTTGGGGCTCAAATACACAAATGACATGTTATTTGAAAATACTGGATTTAATAGAAAATATCAAATTGTAAACAAATCCATTGATCCATGAACTTAAAACAGAATGACAGCACAATCACATAGAAAAGCTAAAGACAAAACGCGGGTCCCAAACGTAGCCCTTAGGCCTGAGCCAGGCTCTCAAAGGTCTTTCCCAGAAACAGAGGCAGCGGTAGCTTCAAACAGGCACAAAAACAGCAAGGAGGAGGCAGCATCCACTCCATGAAGGCCTAAGAGAATGAAAGGAAGCCAGAGCAACAGACCACCTTGGGATCCTGGGAGAAGGATAAATGGGCAAAAGATCAGACCACACCATGTGAATCTGAGCAGAACTATTTTAAGTGGGGAAACAATACTAGAAGCATTTGGTGTGTTTTCCCGGCACTCACTTCCTAGGGAAGCAGGAGAGCGGGACACAGGAGTTGTGACTAAACTCACACTTAAGCTGCCTGCCCAGACCGTCCCCTTGGCTGAACACAACAATGAAACTGTCGCAGTGTCTGTTGCCCCAGTGGACCGCCTACTTACTAATGAGCATAGAAAACAGGAGCCACAGTGAGGCCTTTCACAAAAACGGGGCTGGGGGGGGGCGGGGAAAAGGGCTTCCACCTTCCTCCTTTTGGTGCTGAAGAGTCCCTGGGGGAGAGAAGTTCGACTTGGCTGGGCCCCTTGAAGCTCTGGGTTTATCAGTAGAAGCCACCTCTTTGGCCCCACCTACCCAAATCCTCCCCCAGGTACTCCCAGTTCAGAGAAGAGCTGTGAAAGTGGAAAACAACTAGAGGAAGGAAGGAAGGGATCGTTTTCTTTCCATTGCACTTGTTACGGACCAGAGAGACAGCTTCCTTGCACGTACTTTAGATACTGAGAGTTTGTGTGCCTTAACCTGGAACAATGGTTCTCAACCAAGGGGGAGGCCTGTGCAAGAAGGACTCTCAAGACTCTTCAAAGAAGTTGTGTCCAATATACACAAGCCCCTAATTCCCTCCCACTTGAAAATCAGTGCATGTAAGGAGAGAAATTCCTGACAGGAGTGTGTCGTACATGTGAACCGTGGCAGAAGCAGAACAAAAAGTTTAAAACTCCCAACCTGGGTTTGGCAGACATCAAAATGATGGAATACATTTTGCAGAGATTTTTTTTTTTCTGATTAAGTTACAAACAAATCATTCTCCCTATAGCTAAACTCCATGACTAGGCTTCCAGCCTCATAGCCAAGAACAATAAGTTCACCCAGTTATCTGGAGTAACCATGCTAGATTAAAGAAATACAATTCTTTCTTCTAAAGAGAATTTCCAGAAAGACCTGCCTTTCCCTATGGGTATTTGACACTCGGTCCCGGCACAGGCTAATCGCTGTATGGTTTCTTAGAAGATTGGCTTTTCTCGGTTTCTTTCTCTTTGATACTGTACAAGGGGTCCACCAACTTGTTATGAACAAGCATTAAACCTACAAAAAATTAAAAACAAAAAGTAGTTAATTTGGGCACTGGCAAGAGTTCCTCGATTATCAATCATAACATCCAGGAGCTCTCAAATTTTGTCTTAGAGCTGACACGTCTCTCTTTTCTCTATGATAAATATAAACACCCTAAAAGTATGAAAAGAGTTATTCACAGTGAGTACTATATTCATGGAAATTTTATAAATTCAATCACTATGGGAGTTGACTATTTAAAGGTTAGTCTTTTCAGCAAAGAACAAATTACTAATTGACCTGCTTGCGTAAAGGAGGATATTCACGTTTGCCTAAAGCAGCATGCATCCTTTTAAAGTAAAAGAAGGGCCGGGCATGGTGGCTCATGCCTGTAATCCCAGCACTTTGGGAGGCCTAGGCAGGTGGATCACCTGAGGTCAGGAGTGGGAGACCAGCCTGGGCTACATGGCGAAACCCCGTCTCTACTAAAAATACAAAAATTAGGCAGGTATGGTGGTGGGTACCTGTAGTCCCACCTACTTGGGAGGCCGAGGCAAGGAGAATCACTTGAACCTGGGAGGTGGAGGTTGCACTGAGCCGAGATCACACTACTGCATTCCAGCCTGAGTGACAGAGCAAGACCCTGTCTCAAAAAAATAAAAGAAAGGAAGATCCTCCTGATAATTCAGTGCCTCACCTAGAGGGGAATGGCTGTATAAGATTTGAAAAGAAAATCTGAGGCTCAGTGGCACTGAGAGGTCACCACATAGTCCTTGGACCACAACACTGTGTTTTCTTTCCTCCTTCTCAGAGCAAACAGATCTCCAGAAATGGATCTTTGCAGTCACAGGCAGAAGAGAAATGACTGTGTAGTGTGATGCAGTCGAGTTTTGTATTTATTAAGATTACAGTTGTCAATTAAAGTGACCAGAGGATCAAAGCTGGATCTCTTTCTCACTCTTAGCACACCCTGAGCTTGACCACCTGCGCCTGGACCCACACCTCCCTCACCTTTGAAATACTTGACAGTCTTCACTTTCAGCTCCAAGGTGGCATCCTCGTCACACACAAACACAGTGCGGGGATGCTGCTGGAAGGCAGACACGGTCCACATGTGGTTCACTCCCTCCTCGATGGCCTTGTACAGAGCAAATGCCTTGTGAGCACCTGTGATGAGGATCATCACCTGGGGATCAGAAAACAAGTCCGTGATGGAGGGGAGCAGTCCATATACCCTAGATGGTTTTAAGGATGACAGTTTTTCATATCACATTGTAAGTGGTTACCACACAACATTACTTTTGCTCAGTGCTCCCTGTGCTTTATCATACAAATAACCCGGGGCAGGCAGCATCATTATCCCCATGTTACATGGTAAGAAAATGGAGCCCCGGGGGGTTAAGTAACTTGGCCAGGGTCATTTATGACCCCGAAGTGTATGTTCCTGACCACCACATGACAGTGACTCCAGCTATCTTTGATGATGACTGTGAAGGTGCCCTGCGAACAGACATGCCATGCCCAGGCCTGTTATCTCATCAGCTGGGTGCCTTTCCACAAGCAGTTTGTGAAAGAGGGCTGCCAACCTGTACCACCAGCAAGGGCGCTTTGCAAGCAATGATGGGAGTTATCTGTGGGGCCTCTAAGGCTGAATCCCAGAAAGCCTGCCCGATAATCTGGTCACTTTCAGTTCACGTCGTTAAACCTATGAACTAATGTGACTTGGGGTGATGGTTTTGTTTATATGTAATAAAATAAAGGCACAATCTCCACTTAACAGTTAAAATATCAAGAATGTAAATGATCTTAAAGAACTCAGCTCTATTCAAGGGCAGGATAAGAGAAAAAAAACTCTCAGTTCTATAGATTTCCTTTCATTTTAATTCACATGTGCCACAGAGTTGCGAACAGGATTTGCTGTTCGTTTCTTAAAAGATTAGAATGCAGAAGCATACAGGGAATGTGACTATTTCTTCTGGACCCCTCAGCAACCCAGAACTCTTTTTAGAAAAAAGAATTTCCTGATTTCCAGCCCCAGGCCCTTTCCCATATCAAGATGCCCTCACAATAAGGACGGCCCTCAACCCATTTCCAAGCTGCAAGGCCAAAAACAGCAAGTAAACACCTAAACCCCATGTACTGATTGAAGGTTACCCAAAAGAAATCTGGGTGCCAGCACTCATTTCACAAAAGTTCACTTTAAATGGATTTTTTTTCACTGATTTAGATGCTTGTTTATTGACTTGGGCAAAGAAATGTAAATCTAACCTGTCTTAGCTGCTTCCTACTGAATACACGTCAGAAAGGAAGAGAATAAGCTTCTAAAGTTCTAATGAAAGTAAAGAAATTGGAACCACGAAAAGTTCAAATTCAAATGATAGCCAATTTTTTAGGGGAAATACTAAATTCAGCTTAAAACACATTTTAATCACACATTGCCACATTTATTAATCTTTGAGCATGAGCCTAGAAGCACAAGCATCCCTGGTGTCCAAACAGTGACCTCTACCAACTACAAGGAACCAGGGACCATCTTTCTCCATACCTGGTCAGGTACAAAATTCATATTCCAACATTAGTGATGCTGGCCTCCTCTCTGCCTGTGAAAAGCAAGAAAGGGGCCTGAGGCCAGAGAGCCTGGTGTCCCAGGCAGTCAGCTAAAGGCACCAAAAAAGTGCTCAAGGGATTCACCTCACACTGGGAATAATGATGTCTCCCAAAGATGCAAGAGGAACAGTGAGTAACAGGGCAGCAAGGATTTTAGCCTTATTTATCATGTCTTCATCTTTAGTGTGTAGGTGATACCATTATAGTTAAGATTAACAAGGAAAAGACAAGTCCACCCCAGTGCAAGGCTGGTGGGGCCCTTGTACCCTTACCTCTCTGGCATCCATGACAGTGCCCACCCCCACCGTCAAGGCCATGGTGGGCACCTTGGCGAGTTCTCCATCGAAGAACCTGGCGTTGGCCAGGATGGTGTCCATGGCCAGCGTCTTCACACGGGTCCTGGACACCAGACTGGAGCCTGGCTCGTTGAAGGCAATGTGTCCATCAGGGCCGATGCCTACAGGGAGAGAGCCAGCACAGCCCTATGAGTCCCAGGGATCCATGATTTGAAGCATGGACAATCTCTCCTTCCCTAACTAGGGTCTGAAAAAAAAAACATTGAAAGCTGTGTCACCTTTCTCATTTGCAGCCCTGGGCAGGTACGCCTTAAACGTGATTTGTCCCCCTCCCTACCATTTCTTTCTCTTTGCCGTACTGTCTCAGAGGAGACCCTCCCCACCATTTCTATCTGAGGCACACACAGACATTGTTAACTTGCTGTCACCCTCAAAAAGCTGAGGAAGAAGCACTCCAAACAGTTTCTGCCTCCCCAGATTGTTAGAAAAGTGTACCTTCTCTGTCTCTTCTGCCTATAGTTGGAATGTCCTGCTTCTGGGATAGAGGTAAAATAAAACACCAGAGAACCTGGATAGGGGCTGCCAGGTTCTAATATCTCAGAGAATGAGAGCTCCTGCCCCCCTCCTCCCCACTCTTCTAGATAAGAGTGATCTCTAGAGCAATAAAAGGCAGTTCAATGTTACCCATTGTGGGTAACCCCAGAGGTGGCAACAGATGTACACACAGAAGGGCAGCCCAGAGGATGAACCAGAGCACAAACTGGAGAGGCAGACACCTGCTGCTGCCTGCGGACCTTGAGTGAATCACCTAACTTCTCTGGGGTTCAACTGGCTATTTATAGGGGCTGTATGGAGCCTCTGGAACTACCTGAGTTTGTGATGTTAAATGTTTAGATAAGTTCCAGGACTGATCCATAAAACCTTAAGGCTGAGGAGTAAACAGAAACTCAGAGTCCAAACTCAAACCTCTCAGTTTACAGACAAGGCATCAAACTGCAGAAAGAGTTCCCCAAGATAACACAGTTCCTGAGTAACAGAGCCAGGCAGGGCCCATTTCTCCCGCCTCTATCTCTACGGTCACCAGCACACCCAGAGGAAGCTGTCTGGAGACATGCATGGTGTCTTGTCCTTCGCACGAGTCTGGCCCTGGACATGTGTGCTGCAGAGTATCAAGCTCACCTCCAACAAATAGCTCGATCCCGCCTGCAGCCTTGATCTTGTCTTCAAAGGCATCACATTCTGCCTGTAGGTCGACTGCATTCCCATCCAGAATGTGGGTGTTTTCTGGATGGATGTCAATGTGCTTGAAGAAGTTGTTCCACATGAAGGAGTGGTAACTCTCCGGGTGGTCTCGAGGAAGGCCTGTGGGGCCATGGGACACTCAGTCATGCCTGGGCCAAGCCAAAGCCCTCCTCCTAAGGAGGATGCCAGGACACCATGCTGACCTGTAGAGATACTCCCAGGGGTCTGCCCATCTGGGAGCCTTGGGCACCAGCCTTCTGAACCCTAGCCACTCAGGACAGGCTGAGCCAGTATCCATAAGTGTCCACCCACCCAGTGCCACCATCTGTGGCCACAGGGCTGGGCCAGAGTAACTGCACACCAGGGGCCTGGGAAATCCCCACATTCTGATCTGCCTTTCATAAGGCAATGACCATAGACTAGAGGCTGGGGACACTCTGGTCACCTGGGGTAGGGCTGGGCCCATCTTAGAAAGCAAGTAAGCACAGCCTTCACCCTATGCCTCTCACCCCACCATCCACTCCCAGTTTCACCCGCTCAGCCTGACTAAATTCCAGCTTGAACACCAGGTGGTTAGAGAGAACTATCTCCAGGCTTCCCCCAGATCGACTTTTTTTAGCCAGGGAAAAAATGTTCAATGTTAAGCATTAAGAATATGTCAAATCAGCCTTAAAAAGGAAGGAAATTTTGACACACGCTACAACAATGGATAAAGCTTGTGGACTTTATGGTAGGTGAAAGAAGCCAGTCAAAAAGACAAATACTTTATGATTCCAGTTATATACTCTAGTGTGATTCTAGAGTAGTCAGATTCATAGAAACAGACATTAAAATGGTGGTTTCCGGTGGCTGGTGAAGGAGGAAATGAAAAGTTGTTGTTTCACGGGTATAGAGCCTGGGTTTTACAAGATGAAAGAGTTCTGGAAATTGGTTGCACAACAATGTGAATGCACTTAACACTACTGAACTGTACACAGAAAGGTGGTTAAGATGGTAAATGTCATGTTACATGTATTTTACCACATTTTTTTTTGAGACAGAGTCTTGCTTTGTTGCCCAGGCTGGAGTGCAGTGGCATGATATCAGCTCACTGTAACCTCTGCCTCCCAGGTTCAAGTGATTCTCCTGCCTCAGCCTCCTAAGTAGATGGGACTACAGGCACGTGCCACCATGCTCTACTAGTTTTTATATTTTTAGTAGAGACGGGGTTTCACCGTGTTGGTCAGACTGGTCTCAAACTCCTGACCTCATGATCCGCCTGCCTTAGCCTCTCAAAGTGCCACAGTTTTTTTTTTCTTTTTAAAAGGATGTTAAAGTGAAGCTATTACAAAACGACTCAAGGAAGGGGAAGTGATAGAAGACCAAGATATAGCTTTTCGGCAGCAGGAAGGACACCAATCTCAGATCCCCTCCAAGTGTACCAGGTAGAAAGGTGAGCTGGAGGCCACACACTGGAGAGAAAGTCCAGACACAGATCCCAGGGGAAACACCCCAGCCGGGATCCCACTTGGAATCATTTGTTCCAGAAAGAAATGGCATGGAGTTGGGGAGCAGGCAAAGGAGATACTCTAACATTTATTAAGTATTTGTTATGCATAAGAAACTTCCACATCTATTATAATATCATTTAATGCTGACAACCTGTGAGGTCAGCTTTCTTAGCCCCATTTTACAGCTGAGTAAACCAAGAAGTAAATATTGATAATTGAGCCTATCACCAAATGTCACTGGCTCCCCCATTCCTCTTCAGGACTGGGCCAATGAGAGGAGGATCATGATTCTCCTAGAATCAGGAAAGAACTTTGAAAGAGAAAGACTCACCCACATACTCATCCATGTTGAAGGTCTTCACATATTTAAAGGACAGGTCCCCATTCTTATAGTATTCAATCAGCTTCTTGTAGCAGCCAAGTGGGGTACTCCCTGCAAGAGAGGCCACAGCCATAAAAGCCCCTCGCACCCCCAGTCTGGTATACAGGAATAAGTCAGGGCTGCTTACAGGGAGACTCTGTCAGATCTGAAGTCCTACCCACTACTCCAATCCAAACTGCCATCCATCCATTAATTGCTTGTTTAATGCCTATTTCACCACTAGACTGTAAGCTCCAGGAGGGCAGGGCTGTGTCTGCCTTGATCACTGCTGAAGCCCCAGTGCCCAGCACACTGATGACTGAAATCACTCTGATTTATACCTGAGTTAATGTCAGACTTATTGACATGATACTCCCTAAACAAGTACTATGTGCAAGGCACAGGGCCATGTGATAAGGACACAGGGAGCAAAAGACGGTAGCTACTCTAAAAGATCTTACTGCTTAGGAGTAGAACACAAAGCAGGAACGTCAGTTGTGATGGGGTAAAGCACAGGTTCACCCAGTGCTTCAGGGTTCAAGGAAGACTTCCCTGAGGAGCAGTGAGGCCCTAGTTGACTCTCATTAAAAAGTCAATGTCATGGCTAGGTGCCGTGGCTCACACCTGTAATCCCAACACTTTGGGAGGCTGAGGCGAGTGGATCACTTGAGGTCAGGAACTCAAGACCAGCCTGGACAACATGGTGAAACCCCGTCTCTACTAAAGATACAAAAATTAGCTGGGCATGGTGGCATGCGCCTGTAATCCCAGCTACTCCTTGAGTGGCTGAGGCACAAAAATCACTTGAACCTGGAAGGGGGAGGTTGCAGTGAGCCGAGTTCGCACCATTGCAGTCCAGCCTGGGCAACAGAGCCATATTCCATCTCGAGACAAAAAAAGGTCAATGTCATAAAAACACACACATAATAAAAGGCAAGAGGGCACTGTATGTTAAAAGACTAAAGATGCATGAACCCTGACTGGACACTGGATTAAATTTAAAAACAAACCTATAAAAGATAAATGCGGAAAACTGAGAAAAAATTGTGAACATAGTTTGCATATGAGATGATGGCTTGATTTTTCATTTTCTTAGGTATGATGGTGTTGTGGTTGTGTAGGAGAATGTCCTTATTCTCAGGATTTATGTGCTGAAGGGTTTAGAAAGAAGTGTCAGAATGTCTGGAACTTACTTTCACGTGGTTCAGAAAAAAACCTTGTGTGTGTGAAGATAGAGAACAAGGGACAAAGAAAGGTCAAAGTAAATGTGGCAAAATGGTAACAACTGGTGAATTTAGGTGAATGGTATTGACCTGTTTTTTCAACTTTTTTGAATATTTGAAATTTTGCAAAATAAAAAGACGAAAGAAAAAAAAAACATCTAGATCACGTCATGTCACTCCTCTTTTCAAAACCCAATAGCTTCTCATTTCACTCTCAGCAACACTGGACCTTCTAAGGCTCCACAGAACCTGGCCCCTGGCTGAGAGCCTCCCTGCCACCATCCAACACTGCAGAGCCCCCGCCCTGCTGACACACTCCCTATACTTTCCTGCTTCCTGTTTCTCCTTTCCTCTTATCACCATCTAGCAGGCTCTATATTTTGCTGATTATTACCTGTCTTTCCCGTTATAATTTAAGCTTCAGAAGGCAGAAGTCTATATCCTTTTTGTTCGTTGCTGTATCCTCACAACCTAGAACAGCTTTGCACACAGAGGGTATTCAATAAATACCTGCTGAGTGAATGGCAGCTCCCCAGAGCCCACCCAAAATAATCAGTTAGTCATGTGACGAGGCCTTAGCTATGCCTGAGTCACATGGCTTCCTCTTTCCTGCCATTTTCCAAACCTCTAGCTTTCCCATCAATTCTCTGAGCTTCCCAATATCTAGCCAATAAACTCCTTTTCTGCTTAATTTAGCTGGAGTTGGTTTCTGTGGATTCCACCCAGAACCCTGACAGGTGCCACATCTAACAGAAGGGATGTTCCAAGGAACCCGTGTGGAAATGCTGTCCTGCTGGTTCCTGCAGGACAGGCAGGGACAGGCCAGGTCTTGGAGGGTCCTGAATGCCACTTGAAGAGCTTGGATCTGACTCTGCAATGATGGGAACTAAGGAACGGTTTCAGAAGGCCAGACTCGGACCCATACAGAGGTTGGGTCTCCCCACAGTTAGGGGACAGGATGTTAGCACAGCCTCCAAAGGGCCTGAGGCATTGGTGGTTTCACAGGTACAGGTGGATACCACTCCCACAAACCTCCAGTGCAGAGCTCAGCAAACTTTGGTCCACAGGTCAAATTTAGCTTGTGGCCTGTATTTTATTTTATTTTTTTTTAGACAGTCTTGCTCTGTCACCCAAGCTGGAGTGCAGTGGCACGATCTCCGCTCACTGCAACCTCCACCTCCCAGCTTCAATCGATTCTCCTGCCTCAGCCTCCTTAGCAGCTGGGATTACAGTCACGCGCCACCACGCCTAGCTAGTTTTTGCATTTTTAGTACAGATGGGGTTTCACCATGCTGGTCAGGCCAAACTTCAGTGTTCACAAAGTTTTATTGACATACAACCATACTCGTTCATTTGTATGTTATCTTTTCTTTTTTTGAGACAGGGTCTCACTCTATCACCCAGGGTGGAGTACTATGACACAATTACGGCTCACTGCAGCTTCCATCTACCAGCTCAGGGGATCCTCCTACTTCAGTATCCCGAGTAGCTGGGACTACAGGTGAGCACCACCACACCAGGCTAATTATAGCTGCTTCCAAACAACAGAAGAGTTAAGTAGTTGCAACAGAGACTGTATGGCTAGTGAAGTCTAAAGTATTTACTACTGGCCATTTACAGAAAAAGTTTGGACTGCAAGGAAGACCAAAAAGAAAAAAGAAAAAGTTTGAAGAGCCCCCCTCAACACACACACACACACACACACACACACACACACAGAGTCAGTCTCTCTCTCTCTCTCTCTCTCTCTCTCTCTCTCTAATGGATACGTCATATAGGGCCACTAGGGCAAACCCATCCATCTCTGAAAGAAAGAATCAGGACATTTGTCTTGAGGAGCTGGGGTCAAAATATCTTTCTAAAAAAACCACATGTTGATTTTTTTCCAAAAGAAATCAGGACTGTTTTTTACTTAGGTCTTGTGTTTAATTAAGCCTTACAGAAAATTATCTAGGTGACTATATTCTCAATTCTCCCAAGGATGGTACTTAGCTAGTACCCCTCCAGATGCAGAGAAGAGAAATTAATTCATTACATAAAATGAATGCCTTAGGGTATCAGACTTAATTCTATTAAGAAACCCTGGTAGACAAGGCTGACTTAGGATGTAGCCTAAACATCGAGTTCCTCCTGCCTAAGCAAGAGCCTTTCTGCTCCAGGATTCTGCAGGAAGAGGCAGCGACTAAACCAACTCATAAGAGAAGCTGGAACCTTTGTAAATGGAAGGGGCAGGGAGGTGCTCTCTCAGCACCAGTACCCCAGAGCCGCCATGAAGTGCCTTGGCTGAGTGAGCCCATGTACCTGGTCCCTGTTGCCTACTCTCTCCACCCTATCCACGGCACCCCCTCCATCCAAGAACACACCAGTGGGGAGCCCCAGGGTGAAATACTTCTCTGGCCCTGGGTTAAACTGGATGATGCGGTTCCTGATGTATTTAGCCGCCCACTCGCTGGCCTGAGAATAGTGGTCCAGGATGATGAGCTTCATCTTGTCCTGCAGCAGGGGTGAGGGGATGACAGAAAGGAATCAATGGTAAGAGGCAGAGAAAGGGATGGAGGTGGCGGGAGAAGCCTCTCTTACCCAGCAACAATCCCCTTTGCAAGCTGTCTGAGCCAGGAAAAGGGCCTGACTTTCTATTCCCAGAGGAACTAAGAGGCTGGGCCAGGCGCCTCCACCACCCACAACCCACCAGGAGGCGCTACTGGGGGCAGACCTGGGTTCTAATCTCAGCTCCTTCACTTAACTGCAGGACCTCGGTCAAAGGACCTAAGTTCTCTCTGGGCCGTTTCCTCCTATGTAAAAATGGGGACAATAGTACCTACTTCACAGATTTCACGACGGGGAATATGAAATGAGGGAATGCATGTAAACCACCTAGCATTTACCACGTTGGCTGTTCCCGTCCAGACAGATGCTTGGCTCAGCAGCTCCGCCTCCTCAACCGCTGCCCGTGCGGGAGCGCGCTACCCTACCCCTCCCCGTCCCCTGCCCCGCGACTCTTCCTCAAGAAGTAGAGAGGTCACGGGATCGATCGTGCTGGGCCACTAGAGCAGGTGGGGCAATGAGCTCTGCCTGCGGAGCTGTGTGGTCTCTCAGGACGAGTGGAAGGGTGTTCCTACTGGCCCGCCTTGCTTTGCGAACCTCTCTGGGTCCTCAGTTTCCCCAAAAGCACAAGCGGGAGAAGGTCATCGCTCCGAAAGAGGACGTTTTGCTCCCCCAGCACTGCGGTCAGTGGGAGTGGGGAGGCACTAGGCGAAGGTAGCCCGTGCGGCCGTCGGTGGGGTACAGCGTGTCCCTCACCCCGATTACGACCTCATCGCCCCTCCAATCCCGCCTGGAAAATGGGGGATAGAGGCTCCCCGGGGTCCCGACACCGCGTGCCGCTCCGCGCTTCCGCCCGCGAGGAAGGTCCCCGCCAGCCCAGCTCCCCACTTACGCGGACGCCTCCAGCGAAGGCTGCAGCGACTGCGCTGGCGGTCCCGCCCCGCGCGGGTCACGTGGCGGCGGGTCACGCGGTGCCGCGCGCGCCGCCCGCCGGGCTGACTCAGCAGGGCTGACTCAGCGGGGCCGCAGCTGCCGGGACGGACTCTGCCCGGTCGAGGGGTCCTGGCCACTCACAGTCTCACCTCGGCCCTTGGACCCGGCTGGCCCTGGAACAGACCCTAAAAAACACACTTTCCCTTGGGAGGCGGAGGTTCGAGCCTGTGTGTGTGTGTGTGTGTGTGTGTGTGTGCAGAAAGAGGGAGAACTGGGGGATGCCGGGTTGCCCCCAGGACAGCCCCCTGGACCTTGGGGCTGGGGCCGGGGATTTTTAGCGCAGGTTGACCTGGGGCAGGCAAAGCAGAATCGCTTCCTCAGTCTCCTAGGGTTGGGCCTGGCTCTGCCTTCAGTTTCTTTATTTATTTAGATGCTATTTACCCAGGTATTAAAACTTTTGTTTAAAATACAGTTGGACTTTTTAAGGTCCTTTTTTTAAAGATCAAACTTGGCAGCATTATATGATAGAGAAACGCCCCACACCAAGATACCCATTGCTTATAGTTTAGAGTACATTCTGAATTGCTTTCTATGAATATGCTTACACTGTAATTTTATATAAATGGGAACACATACACATGAGGCTTATATATATACCGAGGGTCAGATATTTCACCTGCATTATTTCACTTAATCCTTATTCAATTCCAGTGAAGTAGGTTTGCCATTACTTTTTTACTTGGCCAGACGCGCAAATTTAGGGGTATCTGTCCAAATCCAAAATCCATGCTTTTCACCACTAGCGGGCACTGCTTCCCAGCTGATATGACTGGATTTGGGACGCTTCTGTATCAGAACAAGAGATCTATCTTATTCTTGTCGGTCAACATTAGAGTTCTCCAGACTTCTAGGGACACTTGGGAACTTTCTATGCAGCGGCTGGAGGAAGGACTTGAGTGCTGGTCATCAGTAACACCTTCCATTATGTAGGGTTTTGAAAGAGCTTTGTGCCCATTAGTTCATAGAATCCTGCCCAATCAACAGATATGATTACTGCCGTTTTATTGATGTGGAAACTGGGGCTCAGAGGAGTACAGAGACTTGTGATTTATGATCTCACAGTCTGACATCCGGACTTTGGTCAGTGCTAGAGCGCAGTTGCGAGACCTCCTGAATCGGCCTAGTTTTCCTCCGGCAGCAAAAGGCCAAAGGAATCCTGGCTTCATGCCCATGGTGACAGGGTCTTCCTCCGTCAGCTGGGTGGCCACATTCTGCAATTCTGCTGAATCTGCTCACTGTGGACAGCCCCAGGCACTCACCCAGCCCTTGGGCCTAGCTGTAGCTCCAGACCAGCTTGCTAGGGGCAGGCTTCATCTGGGGAGACCCTGATGAGACCAGAGATAGTGGAGCTGATACCTTACAGTGTGGGGGACTTACTCTTTGCCTCAGTGTTATTTTGCTTTTGTATCTTTTTCCAAATCCTGAGAGCCTGTGAATGGCTCAGTGTTGGTGTAGTTTTGGTTTGTTTTTAAAGAGTCAGAATTTTTTATTTTTCATTTTTTGAGATGGAGTCTCGCTCTGTTGCCCATGCTGGAGTACAGTGGTGCGATCCCTGCTCACTGCAACCTCCACCTCCCCAGTTCAAATGATTCTCCTGCCTCAACCTCCCAAGTAGCTGGGACTACAGGCGCCCACCATGACGCCAAGCTAATTTTTGTATTTTTAGGAGAGATAGGGTTTCACCATGTTAGCCAGGCTAGTTGTGATCTCCTGACCTCAAGTGATCCACCTGCCTTGGCCTCCCAAAGTGCTGAGGCATGAGCCACCATCGCTGGCCAGAAATGTTGTCTCAGCATGAGGATGTTTCACGATGAAGCTCCAACTCCAATCCCCGAACACATCTGATAACACTGAGCAGGTCTACAGCATTTGCATCCAGACCTTTCCAGGAGGAAAGTGACTTCTGGTGACTCACTGAGCCCATTTCCCCTGAGTTGCCCTTCTGCAGGGAACCACTGCAGGGTCTCTGTGAAGCCTGGAGGCCCACTCTTGGGTCTGCCTGGGGACTAATCAGAAAGACCTGCATTTCAATTCTGGCCTGGCTAATTTCTGGTTCTTGAGTGAATAATGCAAGCAAATGACTGAACTTCTCCAGGTCTCAGTTTTCTTACCTGAAACAGGAGAATTGAGTGGAAATTAAGTAATACTGCCCCCGTGTGGCTGTTGTGATTATTAAGTGAAATATTAGCCTAGCATGGCGTTCACAGCCAGCTGTAATTACCCATTATTTCCTCCTAACCTTCCTCACAACCCATTCTCTAACCATACTGAAATGCTGTCTAGCCCTGACCTCCTGTTTCCCTGTACTCCTCCTACTCCACACCTGGGTTTCACTGTTACCCACACCAGTCCTCCCATCCTCTTGTCTAAACTAAAGTTGGCAAATTAAAAGAATGGTGAGTTCATCCATACAATGGAACACTCAGCAACTCTTGTATGGTCAGATATTTTTATACCTTCTAATGCACCCTTGCTTTGGGCAAACAACCTGCCCACATGTTATCCCTCAAATTCCGCTCAATTCAGAGAATTTGTGTGGTGCTGGCCCTACCCTTTGAACCAGATCCTCCATGGCTCCGGCCATGATTAGTTCGAGGCCAGGCAGTCATGGAAGACACTAACCCAACAGCCATTCACAGCCTCCTTCTCCCTTGCTGCTTCACACCGGAGAAACTGGAAAGTCAGCGACTCACAGCTTCTCCCACAGCTACGGGGGAGCCAAGTAACCTAGTTCTGCCCAGTGAGGGAGGAGGATGGCTTCTGGTTAGATATTTTGCTTCCTGAGAAAAGCGCTGTGCTTGAGAAACAAGCTGGCGGTTTCTGGTTCCTTCCCCTTCTTTCTGCCTTGAAGGCAGTTGTGATGACTGAGGCTGGGGAAGCCACATTGTGACCGTGAAGCACCAAGCATAAGGGTAAAGTGGAGGAGAGAAAACACTGACATCCTTGATGTCTGGCTAGTGCTGGGGCCTCCTTCTTCTGGACTTCTAAGTAAATAATAAGTGTCCTTATGGCTTAAACTCATTGTTAAACTCATTGTTAGGAGATTTCCCGTGACTTGAAATTGAAAACATGACTCACTGCCACAGCAGGTGATTCAGGTCTTCCTTGGGGCTTATGCTGCTACTCGGGGGAAATACACCTCTCCTGAGATCTTGCACCGTAAAATGGAGGAAAGCTTAGAACTTCAGAAAGGCACAACAAACAGAAGACAGACAGAGAACTCTGATGACATTTGTACCCCCTAGATTAGCATGTCTGAGGCCACATATACCCTTTTGGGTTTCATGGTTGAGTGAGTGAATGAGTGAATACATAATTAAATATTTTCCCCTGAAGCTAGTTAGAGGAAATTCTGGAAGGATATTTTATTAGTTATCTATTGCTGCATAACAGATTACCCCAAAACTTAGGGGCTGAAAACAACAATAATGACTTATTTCTCACAGTTTCTGTGGGCTAGAAATTCAGACAGGATACAGTGGCGATGATACCATGGTGAAACCCCATCTCTACTAAAAAGACTCAAAGTCTGGGGCTGGAATCATATGAAAGCTCATTGGCTGACATGTCTGGCATCTGGTGCTCACTGTTAGTAGAACACTCACAGATGGCTCTCCTCGTCGCCTGGGCTTCCTCACAACATAGCAGTGGGTTCCAAGGGCAAGTATATCAAGAGACAAAGATGGGCTAAGGCTGTGTCCTTTTCCTGACCTAGTCTCAGAAGTCATATAGCCTCACTTCTGCTGAGCTCTGTGGGTTGGAGAAATCACAAGCCCCTTCCCAGATTTAAAAAGAGAAAATATAGACCCCCATCTCTATTACAAGAAGTGCATATTGGACGGGATACACATATAAGTATGGCCAGTTTAAAAAATACTATCTGCTACAGACACACACTAACTTGTTATTAAGATTTTATCTGGCCAGGAGGGGTGACTCACACCTGTAATCCCAGCCCTTTGGGAGGTCAAGGCGGGGGGATCACTTGAACGCAGGAGTTTGAGATCAGCCTGGCCAACATGGCGAAACCCTGTCTCCACTGAAAATGTTAGCCAGGACTGGTGGCACGTGCCTATAATTCCAGCTACTCAGGAGGCTGATGCATGAGAATCATTTGAACCTGGGAGGTGAAGATTGCAGTGAGCCGAGATTGCACCACTGCACTGCAGCCTGGGTGACAGAGTAAGACTCTCAAACAAACAAACAAACCCCAACACATTTGGCAAAAAAAAAGAAAAAAGAATTTTAATAAAAAGATTTGATCAAAGTAATTGACCATCTACTCTGTGCTGGGCACTGTGCTAAAGGTTTTTAAAGCATTGTCTCATTGACTCATCATATTTTTTAAAGGGGGTACTATGGGGTAGGATACTTTCTGCCTAATATTTATATGAAATGATTGATTTTGTCTTGAAGGAAAAACAACAACAAAACTTAGCAAACTTAATGAATCTTATGCTTCCATTCAAGCCAAGTAAAGTGCCACCTGTTCCCTGTGGTCCTCTTTTTCATTCATTTATAAAATATTTATTGAGCCTTTACTATGTGCCCAGCACTGTTTTAGGTTCTGGGGACACAACAATGAACAAAGCAAAGTCCACACCCTCGTGGACCTCCAGGCTCTAACAACTACATTTTTATGAATTTTAGTAACTCAATGTGATAGCCTCCAAGATGGCTCCTGGTGATTCACACTCTTACGTACTTCCATTCCACAGTGGATAGGGGTGACCTGAGTAACCAATAGGATATTGCAGAAATGATGGATGTGTCTTCTAGGGTTAGGGCATAAAAGCCATGTCAGCTTCTGTCTCTGTGGGATCACTTTGTTTTTTTTTTTTTAGACGGAGTCTCACTCTACCACCCAGGCTGGAATGCAGTGGCACGATCTCGACTCACTGCAACCTCCACTTCCCGGGTTCAGGTGATTCTCCTGCCTCAGCCCCTCAAGTAGCTTGGATTTCAGGCACCTGCCACCATACCCAGCTAATTTTTGTATATTTAGTAGAGATGGGTTTCACCATGTTGGTCAGGCTGGTCTCGAACTCGTGACCTCATGATCCATGCACCTCGGCCTCTGAAAGTGCTGGGATTACAGGCGTGAGCCACCACACCTGGCTCTGGGATCACTTTCTCAGTGGTTGTCAGCTACCATTTTGGGGACACACTCGAGCAGCCTTATGGAAAAGCCCAGGTGGCAAGGAAACAAGGCTTCCTCCCAACAGCCATGGGAGCCATCTTGGAAGCAAATCCTCCAGTCCCAGTCAAGCCTGCAAATGACTGCAACCCTGGCCAGTAGCTTCACTGAAATCTCATGAAAGACCCTTAACCACAACCACTCAACTAAGTCATTCTTGAATTCTTGACCCACAGCTGTGAGATAATAAACACTTGTGGTTTTAAGCTGTTAAATTGGGAGTGATTTGTTATGCAGCAATACATCTAATACACTCAGAAAAAAAAATCCACAAAGGGGGAGGGTGGTGAACAAGAGATTCAACCTTTGTACCTACTCCCTTGTGTCTGGAGGTGCAATATCAGACCCATCAGAGACTCCCCACTCCCCACCCCTACACTCCAACATCATGCCCCCTTCCACCTGTTTTTGGAATCCCCTGCCAAGGCTTTCACTGAGCCTTTCTTATTGCTACTTGCTGTTTTCCACCTTCTCATTTGCTGAGGCCATGTGTTACCTCCTGTAATGATAGCCATATGTCACGACTCCCTGCGTTTCCCATGCTCCCTAGCTCAGTAGTACCTTGCACATAAAACCCAAAACCCCATACAGATCAGAACACTGGCTCCGAAGCCCATTGGATTCAGATTCTGGATCAAGCACTAATTAGCTGGGACACTTTTCTTAACCTTTTTGTAGTTCAGCTCCCTCAATTATAAAATGAGGATAATCATAGTGGCCGCTCAGGATTGTTGTGAGGATGAAAATGAACTGACAGATGTAGAGCATTTGGAACTGCATCTGACACATGGCAAGTAGTCAATAAATACCAGTTGTGACTTTTCTGGGTCAAAAACTATAAAATATCAGCAATTTCATATTGTTTACCCTAATATTGTTATTATCGTCTCATCGGAGATATTCAGAGAAACAATCCAGCAACTGAAAATTAATATTTTTATTAGTGTCTCTAGAAGAAAATCAAAGATGATCCAAATCAGAACTCAGAGCACCTCTGAAAATTCTCCTTCTTTAATTTCTTTTATTGCTAACCAGGAAAACTTTCTCCTCTACTCATTCTTCTTTTTTTTTTTTTTTAAAGATGAAATCTTGCTCTGTTGCCAGGCTGGCATGTGGTGGCGCGATCTCGGCTCACCGCAACCTTCACCTCCCCAGTTCAAGTGATTCTCCTGCCTCAGCCTCCCAAGTAGCTGGGATTACAGGCATGTGCCACAATGCCCAGCTAATTTTTGTAATTTTAGTAGAGATGGGGTTTCACCATGTTGGCTGGGCTGGTCTCGAACTCCTGACCTCAAATGATCTGCCTGCCTCAGCCTCCCACAGTGCTGGGATTACAGGCATGAGCCACTGTGCCCAGCCAACCACTCATTCTTAATTCTCAACTAAAAAATCTCTTTGCCCCAACACCACACCCATATGACCCACCAAAGTAGGTTTCTACCTTGCTTTCCTTTTAATTTAGCTCTGTTCTCCTCTTCCTTGTAGTAAATTTCTCAGTCCTTTTCAATGCAAATGCCTAGTTTTGGCTTCTCAGTTGTTTCTCCCTTCTTCTCTCTCATCTCAAAAGCCCAGATTTGAAACCACCAAAAACTGGCTTCTTAAGGGGCAGGAGAGAGGGGAGAAGCTTGGAAAGCAAAGGCAGAATCCCTTTTTCTTTTTCCTTTTAATTTGGTACACACATGCACACACACACACACACACACACACACACACACACACACCCCATTAAGCTTACCATCTTAACCATTTCTAAGTCTATAGTTCAGTAGTGGTAAGTATATTCACCTTGTTGTGTGACCAATCTCCAGAACTTTTTCATCTTGCAAAACTGAAACTCTATAGCTATTAAACAATTCCTCATTTTCCCCTCTCTCATCCCCTAGAAACTACCATTCTACTTTCTGTCTGTATGAGTTTGACTACTCTAGATACTTCATGTAAGTGGAATCACACAGTGATTGTCTTTTTGTGACTAGCTTTTTTGACTTAATGTCCTCAAGGTTCATCCATATTGTAGCATGTGACAGGATTTCCTTCCTTTTCAAGGTTGAATAATATTCCATTGTATGTATATACCACATTTTCCCCTACTATCTGCTAATCCTAATAATTTACTTAATTATTTGATTGCAGTACACATGTATAGCAGTATGAGAATTGTAACCCGCACTTCCATGTGAAACAACTGTATCAAGTAGAGCACAGTGCTTATGTACAGTTTCTTTTGCCTTTCATCTGACAGGCTCCACTAATTTCCAGAGTTACTTGTCAGCATCTTTCCCCCCTACTATAACTTTCAGTGGGGTCGTTTCATACATTTTAATGCAGTTATATTGTTTTGTCATATTCTATATTCTGTCCTGGGATCCTTCACCTAAATGATTTTTTTTTTATTTGTATGCTCTTTGTGCTGTAAAATTCTATGGATTTTGACACATACGTAGTGTCAAAAATCCTCTAAAAAATAAGGGATTTTTTTTAGGACAGTGAAACTAAATTCTATGACACTGTAATTGAAGACCTATTTAACTCTCTGAACCCCTTGGCAATCACTAAACTTTTTATTTATTTTTGAGACAGGGTCTTGCTCTCTTGCCCAGGCTGGAGTGCAGTGGTGTGATCAAAGCTCACTGCAGCCTCCACCACCCAACTTAAGCAATCCTCACACCTCAGCCTCCTCTGTAGCTGGGAGTACAGGCATGGGCCAACAAGCCTGGCGAATTTTTAATTTTTTTTGTAGAGACGGGAGTCACACTGTGTTGCTTAGGTTAGTCAGTCTCAAACTCCTGAGCTCAAGCAATCCTGCTGCACTGGCCTCTCAAAATGCTACGGTTACAGTCACACACCACCATACCCAGCTATTGTGTGTGTGTGTGTGTGTGTGTGTGTGTGTGTGTGTGTGTGGAGATGGAGTTTTGCCATGTTGCCCAGGCTGGTCTTGAACTCCTGAGCTCAAGTGATCCACCCCCCTCAGGCTCCCAAAGTGTTGGGATTACAGACATGAACCACCACACCAACTTTTTATCATCACTGTAGTTTTGAACTTTTTATCATCACTGTAGTGATGCCTTTTCCTACCACATTTTGATTATCCTTTCATCTGTTGATGGATGTTTAGTTGATTCTACCTCTTGGCTATGGCAGAATTCCTTTTAAAGAGGGAAATGAGAAGAAATAGTGTAATTTTAGGCTCCATCACAGGGAAAAAACAATATAATAAATTGTGTGGTTTCAACATTAAATGGGAAAGCAGATCATATCTTGGCGGGTCTGACAGGGCAGAGCAGGGCACATGCAGGTAGGGGGTTCAGAAATGGACTCCACAGCCACATTATCTGTCTTTGAATCCCAGCTCTACCACTTTTGGGCTGTGTAACTTCTGGTAAGTTATGACAAGTCTTTGTTCCCTAATGGCTTCACCCACAAAAAAGGAAAAATAATATCTACCTTATGGTATGTACTATTATTATCAAAAGCAGTTATCTCATGAAGAGTAAATGATGTAATGCATCTAGGGCAAATAATACCTGCCACATAGTATGTACTATTATTCTCAGGAATAATAATCTCGGGGAGGAGCAAATGATTTAACATATATAAAGCACTTAGAACAGTGCCGGGCACAGAGTTAGCCCTCACTAAGGGATCATTACCATTATTACTAGGATTTTGAGATGGGCTCAAAAGAGTCAGGATTTGATCATTTAAGAGGAAGAGGAAGGCATTACAGACAGGCACGAAAGCACAGCAGCACAGAGGCTGAGGGAGTAGATTTAACAAATATAATAGAGAGAGATCCAAGATGGCCACATAGCAGCAGCTCAGGATTGTAGCTCCCAGTGAAAGCGCAGAGAGTGAGTGGATGCCGCAATTGCAGACGAATTTTTGATGTCCACAGACTGGGAGATTCCCGGCGAAGGAGCCACCCGGGTCGCCAGTGCGACTCTTTTGGCCGGCGTGGCACTTCTCGGTGCGGAGTGTACGGGACTGGATGCCCTTTTAGTCGGGCTCCGCTGGTCCCATCCCCACAAGGAGAAGAGCAATTGGAAGCGCTGAGGACCCAGAACAAGCACAGCTGAACCCGGGAAGGCCCAGCTCTGTGGGGAAGGAGCGCCCCCCAAAGGAAAACTAAGAAACAGAAAAAACTTCATCACCAACAAGCCAGACGTCCACTCAG